>JAGVSP010000127.1:0-232071 GCA_022494985.1 Micrasema minimum | reverse complement strand
GCCCCCCCTAAAAAGAGCTAGGGGGTGCTGTATGGGTGAAAAAATTAAAGTTACCGCGACATCCTGGAGCAGGAGAACGATACATTGACCGGGACTCCGACACTTAGCAACCTGGTAACGTCAAACCAAGGCCAGTCGAGCACCACAAAAAAGGTAACGTTTTCATCCACCCGGAACTAAAGAGAGCCACACACTTGTTTCTGAGGGACGACAGAGTGTACAAACCCCTGATGCCGAACTACAGGGGGCCCTACAAGTCATCACCAGGGCGGAAAAGACGGTAACACTGGACGTGGATGGCGAACATAAAAAGGTTTCGCTGGACAGGTGCAAGCCGGCGTTCCAGACAGCGGAAGAACGAGCCAGTCCAGCAGAAACGGAAACACCAACAGAACAACCGGCATACACAACGCGTAGCGGCAGGAGGGTGATACAGCGTCAGTTTTGAAAAACAGATTTCAAAACTTGGAAGGGGGCTGTGTGGCGGGTCGACAACGACGGCACGAGCCGAACATTGCCGAACGCCGACGTAGAGCGTACGAACGGGCCAAACCGGCTTCGAGAATACTACCGGATTCCGACCTCACCGCACGCGTCTTCGAGGCACAAAATTACCGCCAATTTAGATTTACCAACTTCATTGTATTTTGCCTAATATAGTTATTAGAATCCTTCTTTCAATGTGTTAACTTCAGTAGTTTAGTTTCGTGAATAAATCTTTGTGTAAAACGTAAGTACCCTGTTTTACTTGCTCTCATTCTGTGCACCCACATAACTTTGTACATCACACAATTAGCCCACCAAACTAGGTGCCTACATAAAGGTGGTAACTACACCACTAAAACATCATCTTAACCTTGTAAACATACTTATATTTTAATTACACACATTGAATTTCTATAGCTTTGTTTTATTTATATTCTGAACTCTGTGGTATTTCAATCCTTGCTTACTTTATAAAAATTTTCGTGAGTCTCTTGCTAACTGATTGAGCTATGCAGGTGAGCGTCTGAGGTTGTTGAGCCAATCAGGTAAGCCTCTCACCCTCTACGTTACAGTACTTAGAAGTTCCTTTTGGTTCACATCAGATGTATCCCGCCGGATCCTATCACTAAACCAAAGCAAATAAGACGCCATAAACTTTTTTTGATGGAGGTAAATATACGTACCTTATACATCATAAGCATGGCCAATCAATAATATTAAGTGAAATTACTCAATAAATAAAAAATACAATATCCAACCAAAAGCACTAATCACAGCCTCACAATTACCCAGATTCTCAATAATACTTTATGATATCGTTAATACTACTCGATAATACTTTGTAGCTGCAAAATGAATTGGAGTTGAGCCCCTATCGGTATTTCATAACTTATCATTAAAATCATGTCGCGACCATACAAATTATTTTTTATTAAATGCGGTAGGTGGAGAGCTGAAATTTCAGCTGTCCTTGCGCTTTGTCGCTGCAAGACAAATTGGATTCCAGCACCTCATCTACGTATAAGTAACATAAATTTTCCATACCCTTAATTTTCCTTAGATTTTGCATTCGTAAATGTATTGGGTCTAGAATTAATTAAGTTATGTCAATGTACAGCGCCCTTGAGGTGATTTTTCATAAAAATGGCGCTTAACAAGTTATCCAAAAATAAATGCCGAAAAACGAGGGAAAACTTGTTTAGCACGATCTAGTTCTAAGTTAATTTTTTTATATACTTGTTAAATAAATTTAAAAAAAAAAAAAAATATAAAAATAAAATGAATGTAAGTAGGCCTATATATTGGCACGTAATTGGAACTTTTTTAAATCTCAAGTTTTAAATCACTTTTTATTTTGTCTTAACATAGCTTTGTCTTCATAACATTAAATGAATAATAATATAATAAAAAACTTAAAAAAACAAAATGAAAACTCCTTCTATTTAACTGGTCCACCAATCTCAGATTAAATATTCTCTCTCTACAAAGGAAAACGAAGATCTGAAAACACTCACACATCACAGCCACCCTAATCACGCTGCCTTAGGGGGTTAGCCAGGTGGGGTGGGGAGGGGTGGACGGAGCACCCCTCAGTCGGTATAAAAGGACGGAAACTGTGGTCATTCGGATATAATCTGCCACTTACCTGCGAGAGAGGAGGTCGAATCCTTGGTTCCAAAATTAGTCTGGAATTAAATTAAATTAAATAACATTTTTTTCAATTATTCCTTTCATACGAAGAGATAAACATTGTTGTCACATGATGGGAGATTTAAGGTAAGTTATTAATTTCAAGATTTGTTTGTTTTGTTTTTTTTTTTTCAGTAAAAAACAATACCTACTGCTTAAATATGCAAACGCAATGATATCCAAAAACTTTAAACTCTTTTTTTTTTATTTATACCAACTACAAATTTTATTAAAATTATTTTCGATTCTTACAAAATAAAGTAATACCAGGGTTCAAACATCAAATTCTTTCGGGATTTATCAATAAACAGTAACATTTTCATTTGTAAACTGAAAAACTTGATAAAATAAATTTTTGATTTGGTAATATTAGGTGCATAGATTAGTTATTATGGTGATGTTGTCAAAAATGCTAGCGTAAAAAATATATATATAAGGACTGTTGACTTTGCTTGAAATAATAAAAAATGAAAAAAATAAATAAAATTTAATTGTATAACTTTTTACTGAAGGTAAAAAAAGCAAAAACGGATCTTCAGAGGGCTAAAGTCATAATAGTTGAGCCATCACATCTAAAGCATTTTCACCTGAGAAACGTTGTTGGCTTGCTCAATCAATATTTTGTTTGTGGAATCTAATTTTTATTTTTAAGCTCATAGTAAAAAAGTTCAGTTACAAAAGTTAAAAAAGTATGATTATATCGAAGCTTAGAAAACTAGTTTCTAAAAATGTGTTTTCCAATTATTGTGACACCTCGCTCAGTTCAAACAATATGTAGGTAGGTTAGTTGAAGAACATTTTGAAAGATCCATTTATTTCCAATTTTTGATCACTTAAAATGGATAGGAGATTTTTGATAATTATCATCTAAAAATATCGAAGACGAAGAGACCTTATAAATGCTTTATCTAATTAAATTATATTTTCGTTATAATTTTCATAAATTAGAATTTTTATGAAAACAACTTTGTGCTGTTCTTTACTTATCAGAAAAGTAACTGAACATATCAAGTTGTAACAAACTCGCAGTACAACCCGAAAACTGGTGAATCTACATATCATATTTGGAGTCGAATGCGTAGGTAATAAATGACTTATGAATCGGAGTTGAAAAAAAAAGTCTTTCTTCTAACAAAAGCTTTCATAAGTACCGAAGATTATGTAAAATTTCGTGAATTCTTATTAAATTGCGGTTTTTTAATTTTGTTTTCTTTATGAATAGTATTAATTTGGTCTAATATTTGATAAAAGTTTATGGAAAAAAAAATTACTTCTTAATCAATTTTCTCGAAAACTATGGGTTAAATAAAAAAAAAAACTACAAATTGGACTTCAAATATGATGTAGATTCACTGGTTTCCCGCTTGTACATCGAATGTACATTTTGTTACACGGTGTAAAGAATTGCATAAACATTATACCTATGTACTTTAAATTACAAATAAAATGAAACTGAAAACAGTAACTCCTGAAAGAAATTTCATACAAGTGCTCATTTCTCAATAAATTAGGAAAGTTGGTCACTACTTCCTCCTGATGATGCTCCTCTGCAGCACCTGGAGCTCAGGTCAGGTGACCTTCAGCAGAGACTGGAATGCTGGCAAGAGGACTGGACCCGTAGACCTGGACTGCAAGGGATCAGCCAAGTCTACAGCCACCATATGCCACATGTTATTGGTAAATAGAAATAGTCATATCAGGGAATATGGAAGGCTCCAAGGCTCTTCACCGTCTGTAATGATGGCACGTGGAAGTGTAGTCCTGGATTTTTTACCGATCTGTCTTAAAGAATCAAGATGTCCGTATGAAAAAACATGAAAAAATTATATATTCACATGTATTGTAAATACTAGGCATTTCTTAGAAACGTTTTTATCAAAAAGTTTTTTGTTACTAAGAAACTTCAAGTGTCCGTATTTATAAAATAAATATGGTAAACCTAGCCTACACCCATGACCATATTATTAAATATTTTTAAAATGCGCGTTCATAAATATAGTATTATCATATTACATTATCACACGTATTTTGCCAGGACGTTTTTTACTGCCATCTATGAATTAAAAACAGCACTGTGTTATTACAGAGCTCTGTAAACCACAATAGCATCTTATTAATTTGCGGAAAGAACAAAAATTAAAGAATAACATTTCAAAATCATATTCAATTTTTTTAAATCCTAATATTTATGTATTACTCCTCAGGAAGGACTTCGACAGCTGGTTTCTTGCGAGTCCAGATCCATGATGCGGATCCTCCAAGCGGACGATATAGAAACTAATCCGGGACCTATTTTCAATGGACGACGATAGATGGCAAGCATATGCGGAAAATTTATTATAATATTGGCTCGGCAAAAATATGGACTTGGCAACGATTGATACAGATTATTTGTTCACACTAAAAATGTAGTTTTATATAAAATATGTAGAAAAATAAAATATGTAAAAAAATGTTAGATCTAAGAATTAATATTTGATAATATAAAAAATTGTTGTTGATTGAAATATCAAAGATAATGTTCAATAATTTTACAATAATTATCAATACCTATGAACTTAATTAGAGAATATTCTCAAGTTTTTTTATCAAAAATATAGCTCAATTTAGTTTATGATTATTGAGATATTTATTACGAATAATAGGTAATTTATGACTATCCACAAACATAATAATTTACAAATAAATGATTTTCGCCATGAATAATTCCAAACAATAGGTAGGTTACCTACAACTTACTGGCTGGAAAAAATATGTTCATGTGTTTGCAAATCAAAAATTATAAAAATCAAACTCAAAAATATTATGAAAAAATATAGAAAGGTACTTACAAATTTTTTTGTGTCCCGTTCATATGTAATTTTTGTACCTTTATCTACTTTATGTCAAAATAAAACTTAGATAATTTGTGTTTTTTTTCTTAACCTGCACTGTGATCCCCAACCTGTACTGTGATCCCCAACCTGTACCTACCTAGATAAAAATATCGTGGCCCGTATAAGACGGTAATCGACATATTTTTAAAGATTTAAGTCCATATACTTTAGAAGTTATTGTTTCTATTGACAAAGTTATCTACAAAACGCCAGGTTGCAAAGTTACACGATAGTCCTTTTAAAAAATATAGGTATATACATGTACCTAGGTACCTAGTTTTTATTAGATTTTCCGTACCTAGGTAATAATAATTATGAATATTTAAGCATTAGGTATATCTTTCTATAGTATAGTGCCTATCTATATGCCTGGTCGTCCACTGTTGAATATCCGTCGGCAGTTTGCGTCAGAGCTACGGGACGAAGACCTGATTTGGGATGATGCACGGAAATTGGCAGCCGATCGCTTGGCTTAGAGGCAGTTTGTGGAATCCATATGCTCCACATAGGTAGAGGATAATGATGATGATGATGATGATGATATTCTAGTGAATTGAAATACCAGCGACGGACAATGGAAGAGAAAAATGACATTTGCATGCAAATTTAATGTAAATAAAGTTTATTATTATTTACATGTTTAATAGCGTACAATTAATTAATACCAATGGACCGTGAATATGGAGACAATTTAATAAATTTCCTCTCAAACTAAAATAATAAAATTTAAATGTATCATAGGGTTCAGGGATGTAATAAATATCAGGGTGGTACACCCAACCAAATAGAGTGTAAATAAAAAATTGTATTTTAAATCTTTTTAAAAACAGAACTAAAAAAGTTATGTTTTATGGAAACCAAAAGTTAAAATAAATTTAAATAGGTAGGTACTTACGCATATTTAAAAAATGACCACTCCGTATAGTCTCCCTATGTGAAGCTAATAGGTTTCACAAACTGTCCCCAAACCTGGCGATCGGCCACCAGTTTCCGCGCATCATTCGCATCAGGTCCACGCTGCGTAGTTCTGACGTTTGCCTAATAAACCAACGACCAACAGCGGACGCCCCGCTTGAAAGCTTTCGGGAGGCGTTCTCAGCATTATTACACATTATTATGGCTCACTCAGCTGAATGACAGCTGACACCAGTAGTTGCCACATCCGTTGCCTCACTTCCATATTCCTAGTGAAAACATCAAAATTACTTTGAATCAATCAATACAGATACATACAATAGATCAATACATACAATAGACTAAGAGTTTTGAAATTTATTTTTTATTTATTTTTTTAAATTTATTTTCAAAGGAAAAATTTTTGTTTACAAAGAAATACAATAAAAACATACATTAAAAAAAATTAACAAAAATCCCACTAAGGCAAGGCCGTTTGTGGGTAAACTGTGAAGGTCAAAAATTGATTTGTAATAATTGATAATTGTTAAATATCTATAAGAAAAAAGAAGAAAGAATGTTTAAATGTATGTATGTATGCATGTATTCACGTGCATATATGTGTATATATATTTATTAATTTTTTCTAATTTGTTCATTTTTTTATTTTATTGTTGTTTTGTTTTAATTTTTTTCTTTTTGTTTAGTTTCGTTTTATTTTGTTTTATTTTTATTTTTATATACTGTAGAACCTTATGACAAAACTTGTATTAGTTTTTTAAGGACTAGGTACTGTAAAATTGATTTATTTCAATAAATACAAAAAAATATAAAAAAGCATCACGAACGGTATATAGGTAAATAGGTATGTATACCTAATTCTTTTTGCAAATGAAAAAACACAAAAATAAAAACATATATACGAATTTTTGAATAATCTCACCTGTAATTAATTTCACTCTCTGTTTCATATGGGATCAAATAAGTCAATCGTGGATACCAAACAGCATTCACTTAGTATGTATGCAATTTTATTTGCAGGGTAAACAAAATGCAACCAAATGCAGCTGCCATCAAACATCGTGGTGCATGGTATGGTATTGTATGAATAATATAATATTGTACGCAGTGTATGATTTTTGTATGGTTTATTATGGTGTATTAAACTACTACCGAACCCATATTCCATAATATATACAATATGTATAATTTTGTTTCGTTTAAATGAATTATTATTTACGATGTTTTAGTTTATCTATTTTTTGCTATTTGTTTATTGCAAACGGATACGATTTTAATTCGTAGGTACAATGAAACCTAATTGATATTATAGTAGATTTTTAGATAAAATAGTGAAGTAGGTAACTGCATAATTTGTATCCACAGGGATAAAAATTATAATTTTACGTGAGAAAGTCTTAATAGTTTACTCAAAATACGGCTAAATTGATGGATTGAAATTAATAGATTGTCAACAGTGGACATTTAGGACACTGAAAACTTCTTGCAGACTAAGGTGGTTAGCATAAACAAACATCGAATACAACACTTTGTATGGAAAATCATTGCCCTTAGTAGGTATAACAATAATTTCTTAGCTGGCAAGGATTTTCCATATAAAGTGATGAATGTTTATGCTAAGCACCCAGAGTTTTGAGAATAGGTGTCTCAGAAGAATATTTTTGGTGTCCGGTGGTTTGACTTTGGAGCAACACAGAGGTGAGGCAACGGACGCAGCAACCCTTGGTATCTACAACTGTCATCCAGCGAGGGTGTTTCGGCTGGCTGGGCCATAATATCTACGTAATGTCTCCTGAAAGCGTTAGCCATGCTTGCCATTAAAAAAAAAACTGATTATTGAGATGCTTTAGTATCCATTTTAATCGACTTCAATTATTCTCGATTAAATTGTTCGCATCACAAAGCAATGTCTAATAGATTGAAGTAACTTTAAGCTCTAAACTCTCTTCCTACTTATAAATCAATAACTCATAACACCAACAATCCGTCCTACCAATTTGTCTCTAATACAAAGTTCACAGCCGGGAGTAGGACCGGTGCCGCTTGCAGTTGTAAATTATTATCAAAATATTGAATGCGTATTGAAACGGTTCCGGAGATTTAAGGGATCTTTTGTGCTCCACAAACGGCGAAACAGCAAATGGAAAAACAGCAAAGTCCCAGTTTAACTGTAGGCATGACCGGGGTTCGTGTTTATAAATCAAACAGTAAGGTATTTTAACAATTTAACCGATATAAACTACCTATAACAAAAACTATACAATACATCAATTTAATAATTTGCCTGTTGGGTTTTTTGAAGTAAAGGTTGTTGCTTTAGTAACTAAATTTATCACTAAACTTAAAGTTTGGTTTATAATACCTCAAACATTATGTGATTTACCAAGATAATATTCTGAACATTGCTTGAATATATTAAGATATGCCCTATTTAGCAGTCCAGGACCATAAATGACATTATTCATTTTAAATAAATAATTAAATAAATATGTATGATTTTACTGTTAGTGACAAAATCCCATGAGTATCGCTAGGAAAAACGTTTAAATTAATAATTAAAAATAATTATGCTTAATTCGGAAAGAACTATAGAAGTCAGACATGTTAATTGGAAGAAATGGATATCAAATAGTTACTAGACAGTATAAAGAGAATGTTGTAATATTGTACATAAGAAATTGAGGGAGAGTTGTGAAAATAAACAAATTCAACATTTAAGAGCCAAGAGAAAAAAAAAAATCTTAAAATAATTATAAAATCAATATAAGACAATTCTTTCTACCAGCCAAATCTTCACAGAAATAACATTTTCATTAATATTTGTAAATGTTTTTAAGTCCATAGGTAACATATTAAATAATTTTATAACAAGGTAATCTAAAGTTCTTTGTCCATATTTTTTTTTTATTTTAGGCATAAGTCCATCCTTTGATGTAAATCTTGTTAGATACATTTGCTTTAATCTATTCTTACATTATTTATAGTAGTTATAGTAGCAGCAGATTCAGTGTCGTGACAGCTTTCGACTTCTACTGATACGACTATGTTTCGTCAATGACAATCAGTAAAAAGGAAGTTTTGATAATTCGTTAACAATACCCAGAAAACCTTAGAATTGTATAGAAGTATCTAGATGTTTCCACTATGTAAAAAGGACAAGCCCTAAATTAACGCAGACTGGAAATTTTAGAGTACCGATACGGATCATTCTAGGCCATTTCCCCCTACTATATAAACGCCGTTGGCTGCACCGCTAGACAGTTGATTCACAAGTATTATCCTGTATCTAGGTACCTGTCTATACGTGATGTAACAAAATTAGATGTACAAGTGAGAAACCAGTGAATCTACATCATATTTGGAGACGATTTTGTAGATTAAAAAACAAAAAATTGAGACATAGTTTTCGAAAAAATTGTTAAGGAATTGTTTTTATTTCCTATACATTTTTTTAAATTTTTTTAATCAAATATAATTTGTTTAGTCAAATTAATACTATTCATGAAGAACGCAAAATAAAAAACCGCATTTTAAAAATAATTCATGCAATTTTACATAGTCTGTGGAACTTATTAAAGTTTCTCTGAGAAGGGAAAAAAAAATTCAACCTAGATTCAAAAGTCATATTCCACATTCCACATTCGACTCCAAATATGATGTAGATTCACCAGTTTTCGGGTTGTACTACGGTTTTGTTACACCATGCATTTAAATTCAACTTTAAATTTCTCATTAATAAAAATTTATTGAATTTTACAATGTCATTAAAATAGGAGGAACGTATTTTAAATCATTAGAATTTTTGATTCTTGATGGAGTCACTATGAAATATTTATTTGAATGTAATTTTCACACGAAAAATCATAATTATGTGATACCTCGTACTGGCGCTGAAGTCCTGCCTACATTCAATAAATCTTGAAAATTCACTGTACTTGGTTTACCAATAGGTACAGTGCCCTATGCACCACTGAGTGCGAATAAGGAAGAGTGAATAAGGAAAAACCCGACCGTGTTGTAATATGGGCTTAAAAGTTATTCTGAATTCTGTAATGAAATATACAAATGGCGTAAGATGGGGGATAAAAACATTGTTCCCTAAGCCATCTGGATTTGAAAGGACTTCGCTTCTCCTTGCTAACAACAAACAGTGCGGAATATATCGTTTTGTTTTGAGTAATATCGTATTTAAATCACGTATTTTTCAACTGTTAAGAGTGGTTCCAAAACGGTTCTGAATCCCCCAAGATTTTAATCCAAACATACCAAGATGTACAAAATTCCCCTGTTTTATAATATGTAATATTTGATGTTTATAATATACAATGTGTAGTAAAACTCAATATACAAGCGGGAAACCAGTGAATCTACATCATATTTGGAGTCGATTTTGTAGATTTTTTAAAAATTTAACCCATAGTTTTCGAAAAATTAATAAGAAGTGGATTTTTTATCGATAATTTGTTACAATTTGTTATAAAATATAATTCACTAAGTCACATTAATACTATCCATAAAGAAAACAAAATCAAAACCCGCATTTTAATAAGAATTCGTGCAATTTCCCTTCATTTGCGGTAGGTACTTATGAAAGCTTTTGTGGCGGGAAACAATGACGTCACGCGCACGAAGATGACGACGGACGACGAACGCGTACGAACGCGTACGAACTGACACAAGAACCGAGCCTCCACGGAAAGATCCGGAGATCGTCGAGAACCCTTTCGGCCGGCTACGTGATCGCACGCGTACCTACGGAATATTAATCCCGCCAACTTTCGAGAATTTTAAATCATTTTTATTTTAACCATTTTCACCATTCTTTTTCATCCATATTTCAGTTAGTTAAGTTTTAGCATCAGTATTTAGTTTTAGTGAATAAACGAACATTATAAAACCGTAAGTACCTGTTTCATTTCTCCCTCTCTGTGCACCTACATAAAATCTGGTATACTCACGAAATGTACTATTAAATTGGTAACCAACAAGGTGGCTAAACTTTTATGAGAAGATATTTTTTCCTGGGTTAATATGATAAAGATTCACCAGTTTTTGGGTTGTACTACTAGTTTTGTTACGTTACACCATGTATAATAATAATTGGATCACTAATAAGATTTTTTTAAAATTAAAATTACCTCAAGGTCGTTTCACATTTACATTATTTAATTAATTCCGAGCCTAATAAATTTATGAATACTTAATTTAACGAGAATTGAAACCACGAAAAATTGATGTACTTATATGGAGATATTGTAATAAAAATGTTTTATTTATATCTCCGCCTCGTGGCATAGTGGTAGCGCGTTAGGCTCGCCGGATCGATTCCCGTAGAGGGTCAACATGAAATATTTATTTACATGTGGTTTCATACTAACATTTCATGTATGATACCTTGGACTGGCGGTGAAGCGTAAAACTGATCATCTTACCTTCGTGTAATAAAAATTATCAAGATACACTGCACTTCGTGTTCCAATGCAGTGCCCTATGCACCATAAAGGAAAGAACTTTCGTTTGTCCACCAAATGCAGTGTATCTTGAAAATAAATATTTTTATATGTAAAAATATTTATATAAAAATATTTATTTGCAAGTTGATCAGTCTAACGCTTCAGTGCCAGTCTAATGTATGAAATATTTTTATGTGAAATTCACTTTTAATGGAATATTTTTAAATTCTTATAAATCACCTCATCAGGAATCGAACCCGTGACCCTATGCATGGTAGCCCAACGCGCTATCCACTCCACCAGACAGACATATTTCAAATCATGAATGTAAAAGTAGGTAGGTACTTTCAAGAATCATACAATATTATATTTTATAGCCACATTCCTATTTTCACTTGTGTGAATTACACCATTATTTCTTTTAATTTTTATATTTTTAAACAATATTTTTAATTATTATATTTGTTTAGTACTATATAATTTTTACATAGAGTAATATTATTACATTTCACTTAATTTATTTTTTTCCTAACTATTCTTATCCTTTCATTATTATTAATTCACAACATTTTTTGTACTACTTGAGCAAATACTTGTAGACAAATATTTGTCTACAAGTATTTGGACACACTCAAAAGTTGTTTATAAAAATTAGCTGGTAAAAGTTATAAGCATAACAAATTGAAGATTCATCTTCAGGCGTTTCCTAGTAGGTGATTTAATTCGGTAAGAATCTCACTTGCAATCATAAAGGTTTCTGCTAAAATGCTTAGCAATTTTCTCAATGGATGACAGAGAGTTCACATGTGAAGCATCGCGCCAGTTTACTGTATATTGGCAGATATGGATATAAATTACTAGGTGAAATGGGGAATGTTGTAATACATCAAGTGGCCACTTAACCCAGCCAATGACAGGTCATAAGCCCTGTAACGCCTAGATATCCATATTCCCTTCCAAGTTTCTCGTCTCTGTTGAGACGTCAAATTGTAATTATTAAATACAATTTAGCCATAATATAATATCTATACTAATATTTCTCACACATATATTTTTTTAAATAACTTTCAATAAATGCTCCACAAGTTAACCTTTAAATATGTAGCTAGGTAATATCATGATTGCAATGACCAATGTTCTATGTATTTAAATTATTTTAAAACATTAATTCATTAAAGGGTAACTGTTTTAAAGCACTTTAAAGAAAATTTTGACAAGCCCATCAGCCGTGCCGTCCAGTAGCTGCAGAGACAATCTATTTTACTTAAATCTGTTCAAATCGTATCTCTCGTCTTGTGCTAAGCTATGGGAAAAGGAAAAATGCTGAAACAAAGTGACGAGCAGGATTACAGCGAGGTAATGAGGATATCAAGGGGGCGCTGGCGAAGGCGAGGGCGGGGGCGGGGGCGGAGTCCAACCCTCTCCCCCCGGAGGGTAGACATGATAATCTGGGGATGAATCCTGAATAGATATTACGTAAATCTATTCAAATATGTAGTTAATTATTAACCAATAACTGGTATATATATATTCGAATCTGTTTCTTTTTCTTAATCAATCTTTTTTTAACGTATCTACATGTTGATACGTCCGTTATTTATTCATTTATTTGGCATATAAGACACATAAAAATGAACAATACAGGGTGTAACAAAACTCGATGTACAAGCGGAAAACCAGTGAATCTACATTATATTTGGAGTCAATTTTGTAGAATAATTTTTTTTTATTTGACCCTCAGTTTTCGAGAAAATTGAGTACGCAGTTGATTTTTTTTTTCAATTTTTTTTTGCTAATTGTTATCAAATATCATGTATTTCGTCAAATTAATACTATTCATGAAGAAAACAATATAAAAAACTGCATTTTAATAAGAATTTGTGCAATTTTACTTAATCATCAAACTCAGATTTAAAAAAAATTATTACACATTCGACTCCAAATATGATGTAGATTCACCAGTTTCCGGGTTGTACTTCGAGTTTTGTTACACCTGTATATATCCGTGAAAAGTAGGGACAGAGAATCACAATTTAAATAATAAAATTATAACACGTTATGACAATTTACAGTTTCAGGTCGGGATCCTGGCTAGGATCAGGATTATTAACCCTTAAAAAGGATATGACAAAAAATGACAATAAATCATAAATCATAATAATACAAATCAAAGAATAACCTCACTCAAAAAAATTCAACGTGGTACTTTCCACTGCACAATTTAAAAACCTCGTTGCACAGAAGACGAGATGATATCAATAATCCGCTTGGAACTAGGAATACAAAATGTCATATTATGCCACGTACATTGTTCTGTTACAAAACATTTATACTACGTAGGATGTCGCATTAGTGCTGAACTTATACCAATATTTTTCTTGAATATTTTATCAAAGCATTAGGCGAATTTAGAATTACGTGTTATTAATTTAAAATAACAATCTATGTATTATACATAAGTCATGCGCCGTGAGTTTTTAATATATTCAATGAAAATTCTACCCTACAGTATGTACATAATGTCATCTTACGCTTTAGGTGTAAGACATAAAATTATATAATTTGACACTTAGCGACCTAACCCTTATTTTTCTAGGACTGTTTTAAAAAATGGGAAACACCGTTGGTATAAGTGTGTGTGGGGTAGAAAAGAGAAGTACTTTGAAGGGACCCCTTTAAATGAACCTCCTAAATAAAGTACATTTTGTGTTATGACCTCAGTCTACGAATAATTATGAACAGGCCTCGTATATGTACGTAGCTGAGAAGAATGAAAAAAAAAATCTTGTTCTAAATACAGCCGCTATATTTAAGATATTATTCTAATTTTTAATTGCTACTGTTTATGTCCTATACTTGTAATAAATGTTGTTTGTTTGTGGTCAAATTACCGAAATCGGTAAAGATCGAATAAAGGAAAAAAAAAGACAAACTATATTCTTATTTCAAATTACGGACTTGAATTACTCAAGATATAAAAGTTATTCTTATTTTGAATCGCCAATATTGTGATGAGAACACTTTTTTCGACTGGCAACCTTAGGAGTGTTGATTTTCTCACACTCCGAGCATTCAATACAACAAGACGTTTGAATAAATTCCCGCCAAATCATTCGGCAGCGCGCCGCCAGATGGTGCCAGCTACTGGCAACACCACCTACCCCGGGTGACAAATAATGGGCATTAGGAACCTCCCTGGCAGACGGACCACCCCCAATTTCAAGAAGAAAACACCCGTTTAGAGAAAGAACTGCGGCTTGATGCGATTAATCATAGGATCAATGATTTAATAGCTAGTAACACGTTTTAATACATTTTAACCACAAATAAAGAAATAACAGTAATTCGTATGGCTTTAGCGGCTAATTGCAGGTCGGGGCAATTACGCTTAAGATAACAAAAGTTTTTTTCTCTAACCTAGGTGGTCTGTGATAATATTTTTTATAAAAAGAAAAAATATATGTATCAAACGAGAACCTGACAACTTTCAGGCGACATCAGTAATGAATGGAAAAGTTCTCAACAAAAATAATTAAAGTTTTAGGGCAAAAATAGGATAGAGTCATAGTAATTTATGATTTTTGCAGATAGATCCTTATTGGGTCAATTAAAAAAAAGTACAACAGTAAGTAACTTTTGATGTTCTTTTAAAACTGCATTGATTGTAACATCTTACAGTAGAAAAATTAAAATCAAGAAAACACCGCACTCATCAATGAGTAAGTTTTGTAAAAATAATGCGCACTTTATACGGAATCGAAACTGTACAGTTTCTTGTTCAGAAAACTGTACACTGTACAGTTTGTCATCGCTAAATATGTATGCTTAACCGCGATCGTGAGTTATTATCGTATGTTTGCACACAGGAAATTGTTAATATATGTAATAATGTAAATATGTTTTTTTACGTGTTTCAATATACGATTATCCACTTAAACGTCTACATAAAAACGTTGAATGTCAGGTTAGCTAAACATAACATCGACCATTCAATATTCCATACAGTATTTGCTTTGAAGGGACAGTTTACAAATTTCACAAGAAACTGTACATGTACAGTTTTCTGTCCCGCGTAAGAATCGTCATGTTGATTCGTCCAATTCGAATCTCGTAATATTTCCTTTTCCGACGATTCGAAATTTAAACATCCTCCCCCCGCTGTTTCTTGATCCCCCCAATACCAGTCACCCCCATCCCTCCCATATTCCGCATCTCCTTACTACGTGTTCTTTCTGTTTTTGTATTCAACACTAAAGCTTTCCTAATATTTTATTCGCCAGTCATTTTTAATAGGGGAACATTCTTGCAAAGTGGAAGAGAGTAAAAAATAGACGGCTTGTAATGTAATCTTCGTAAAAGCAATATTTAAAAATTGCGGGGGATTTTTTAAAATTTTACTTTGAAAAGATCATCTCATCAAATAACATAGAGAACTTTACGTAGATATCCATTTTAGGGCACAGCCAGAAGTTTAATACATATTATTTAAATGAATTTTGTGAAATCTGTTTTAAGATATTAAAATGTACTTCAGTGTTGATAATAACTAACCAACTAACTTACCATTACGCCATTTCCCCTAAGGGGTAGGCAGAGAGGATAGAACGTCACATCACTCTGTCCTGGCATACTTTTCTTGCTACCTCCACATTCATACATCTTCTCATGCACGCACGTCGATTACTCCGACTTCTCACATGCCCGCTTTCAAGCACTTGTTTACTTGATCATGCCATGTCTTTCTTGGCCTTCCTCGACTTCGACATCCACACACTCGCATCATTCATTATTTTAGCTGTTCTTTCATCATCCATTCGCTCTACATGACCGAACCATCGTAAGAGACCTTTCTTAATTTTACCGATAATGCTTATCTCAGCCTTGCATTGTGCTCTACTTATGACATTAATGCACCTATCACGCATAGTTTTACCACACATTCGCCTGAGAGATTTCAACTGCGTTCAATCTACTTTCGTCCTTCTTGTTCCAACTCCATTCTTCGCTTCCATGCATAAGGGTTGGTACCAGAACTCTATTATGAACTGCCAATTGAGTCTTATTTTATTATACTTTTTTTTCCTATGAATACGAATGATTAACCAATAAAATACTTATATTCCCTATAAAACTTTTATAATGAACGAAAAAGTACCGCGCAAGTAGTTACATTAGTGCAGAGATACTTAACTCTTTATTTTTATATGTATAAACTCTCATAAATTTTTTTAAATATTAAATCCTAGATAGATACATTTCAGTCATAAATATAATTTTGCAGAGCTTTGGAAAGGAATATTGATACAGGGCTTATGTCAACGGCTGAGCCAAGCGGCCATTTTGATGTGTTTCAAAGTTTCAACCTTTACCATTCCATAAGATGTATATTTGTTTATATATATATATATACAGTGAATTTATTCGTCCCGTCACATTGTAAGTTGAGTTTATCTATCTGCCATCTATTGAGATAACTTGTAAGCATTTTTTAGCAGCAATAATTTTATTGGTTTATTCAATTCTGCAGGGTTGCCAATTGCTTCTCTTTGGCACCTTGGAAGGAGTGCAAAAACAGCTAACTGCCTGACAAATGTCGTCCGATTAATCTACCCCCCCTACTCCCCTTTCTACTCCAATAGGAGAGTGCCACCCCCCTTTACCATCGCCCCATCCACGCCGAGGATATAAAAGCCTTCTTCTTGAATCCTGTGGTAGGTACACCAAACTTCATTGAAAAATAAAATCATTGAGAATATGTTTTGGCAGGAAATATATAAAACGAATTTTAAGAAATAATATAGAATACTTCATTTTAATTAATTAGGTATTTCTTTTTAATTTCGACTGTGTAGGTGGTTCACCGAGTGGAGTGTATATTAATCTTTTTATAACATGAAGGTAAGATGCAGTGCCCTATGCACTATTGGGAGCGGATAAGGGAAAGTAGTAGTAGTAGTAGTAGGGTGGCCCGATATAGTGGAAAGCTCCAACAAAAAGTTCACTAATTAATTTATTTTATCAAACACATGTTGCTTGGATTTTCATGCACATTTTCCCATTTATAAATAAAAAGGCAATAAATATACAGACATGTACAATGTACACTGAACAGTTTATAGTTTCCGTGTCTCGACTTGCTGGATACGTATACATTGCCCAATTCTCTATTTTTTTATTACAGAACTATCAAAATATCAACCCGATTTTTAAAATTATGCAAATTTTAAGAGTTAGGTCATTTATATTGAGAACTAATCACTAAGTTAATTTTTTTCTTCTTACAATATAGAAACAAATTTTATAAAATTGGTAAAAAGAAAATATTTAAAAAAAGAAAAATGAAAAAACTTTAGTGAAATTGTAATTGTACTAAAATTTACAACAATTCTGGTCACCCGATCTATGGATGTTTTATCTTTCTCTTTCTTCATATTTTCCCATCCTTCCGTCCTCCAATTTTGCAGCAATATATTATTGGCAATCTTCTTGGATTGACACAGAAAATGCATATAATCAATCTCGATAAGGAATATTAATATAACTTCTTTCTTACTTGTTCCGATTTGATAAGACATAAAAATATAGATATTGGTTGGCACATATTGAAAGAGAAAATAGTCTTCAAATTCCTGAATAAACACATATGTCACAGAATTTCAACAAAAAAATTACAAATATTTTCTATAAGTTGGTATGGTAAGTATAACGGTTTGTCCCTTCGAACAAAAATTTCAGAGAAGTGAAATTCCATACTTGAAAAATATTACCGTGTCTGAGGTGTCTAGTTACCAATACGTCATCACTAGGCATCTACGTCATCACTAGACAACTATGTCACACATTTCTTGTATTAACCTAAGTGCTGGAGTAGAAAACACATAAATCAAAAGATTTAGAGAACAAATGGGTCTTAAGTTTCTTTTGAAACATTACTTCACTCTCACTGTTGCGCACTTCTGGTGGGAGAGCATTCCAAGCCATAGGGCCCGCAACCGCAAAAGCGCGCTCCCCAAATTTTGTGCGCTGATTGCGGAAGGCAAGATAATCAGTATTTACACGCTTTATCGCCAGTCATACCTATCACAAACCTATTTTTTTTTTAATATGTGGAAAATCATATTTAAATATTTATTTCATATTGACCACATCGGCAATCGAATCATTAACCTCATGCATGGTAGCTCAACCCGCTAATCGCTACACCACGAGGCAGACAAAAAACAACGTAAATATTTTATTTTATTATTTTGCCTAACTAAAGGTGCGGCTCTGTGCCGAGCACAATCGTTTATCCGCCATCTTGTGAATGTGTTTACTTAAAATATCATGAAACACAATATTAGGTGTGTGTACATGTCCATGTTTATATAAAGCTCACACCAATGCAGAGAATATGAAGGAAAATATTAATAAAAGAAATGACTTCGCGAGATTTACACTTCGAGTAATGCTACGCGACTGTACAGGGCCGAATCAGAATTTAAAAAATATATTTTTAACTCTGGATTTTTTGAAAATGTTGCATTGGTAGATAAACCCTTCTTGAAGGATATTTTGCATACATATATTTATGTATTTAAAGAAAAAAATGGTTTACTAGTGATTAAGTATGTGATAGCTGTTTTGATTTTAAAAATCTGAATAAATTAACTCCCATAAAAAATAAGTGGATGGAATATGTCGAAAAATTGCATGGAGCATTCAATTATATCAGGATATACATTTTTGACCGCTTTTGTAGCGTAATGGCTAAGACGCTGGACTCAAGATACGAAGGTTCCGGGTTCGATTCCTGGGAAGAACTCAAGAATCAGAAGTGATTTTTCTCAATCCTGGGTGTTTGTGACGTTTTTCCCCTCTGTAACTGGGTGTCTTGTCAAGGTAAAGTCGAGGCAGAGTGGGGGATCCTACTAATTATATTTAAATAAACATTTTTTTGTTGACCCCAACGACAATCAATTTAAATGCAATAAATTTTGATTATAATCAAAGATTTTGTGAAGGAAAATTTTGTTTACATTATCTGTTATTTTTCCATTTCTACATGACTTTGTCTTTCTCTTTTGCCACGTGCACACAGTATGACTTTCACAGTATACCCACAAACAGGCTATGCCTTGGTGGGATTTTTGTTTATATATTTTTTTTATTGCACATATATGTGTTTTTAATGTATATCTATGTAAACAAAAAAATTTCTTTTAAAAAAAAAACAGTAAATGTTGCAGTTAGAGTTTGTGGGGGCTGGTAAATTTTATTTACAATATGGGCAATGCAATTAATATTGTTTTCCAATTCGTCCCTGTGATGGGATTATATAGAAGCTGTTACCCCCCGACAAATGAGGTGCGGGACTCAGCTGCGTTGAAAATATCCGATTAAATGACCCACATACAAAATAACCATAATTACTATTTGTTTTATTCGTTAAATTACCTATCTAATGCGTTAAAATAATAACATGAAAACATAATATTTCCGTACACGCTAATGACCTTCTACGTATAGTAAATATACACTATGCCAAAATTAATATTACATAAACACACTTTTATTTACCACAAAAATTGAGAAAACTGTTGATTACATTGGGTAGTTTTTATCTTCTACTTTCGCCACAAGAAGAAGAAGAAGAACTTCATTCCTACCTACCAACGTCTACAAGAAGCATGTGGACTTCATTAGATTCGTTAAATCGTCTCTGTTGAGATGTCAAATTGTAATTATTAGCCCGTAATGGGTGAAATCCACTTTTTGTCTACAAGTATTTGGACACACTCAAAATGTTGTTTACAAAAATTAACTGGTTAAAAGTTATAAGCATAACAAATTGAAGAGTCATCTTCAGGCGTTTCCTAGTAGGTGATATAATTCGGTAAGAATCTCACTTGCAA
The DNA here is from genome assembly GCA_022494985.1 of Micrasema minimum. NCBI lineage: Eukaryota > Metazoa > Arthropoda > Insecta > Trichoptera > Brachycentridae > Micrasema > Micrasema minimum. Next base: position 211,758 of record JAGVSP010000127.1, on the reverse strand, counting down.
TCATAAAGGTCTCTGCTAAAATGCTTAGCAATTTTCTCAATGGATGACAGAAAGTGTTCACATGTGAAGCGTCGCGCCTTTTCACTGTATATATACAAGTTCAGATAAAATTGGCAGATATGGATATTAAATACTAGGGGAAATATGGAATGTTGTAATACATCAAGTGGCCATTTAACCCAGCCAATGACAAGCCATAAGCCCTGTAAACGGTAGATATCCATATTCCCTTCCAAACTTCTAGTCTCTGTTGAGATATCAAATTGTTCATTAGATTCCTTTAGGCCTCTATCGCCGACCAACACTTTTGCTTCCTCCCACGTCATTCCCGTATCCATCAGCTCTGCCGAGTACGTCTTAATATGGTATAATAGAGGTCCAACTCGTAACACCATAAATACCTATAGGTATCGGAAAAAATCTTAATAAATTAATCAAATCACGAAAACATTTCCCACAAACAGTTTTTTCAAAGTTAGTGCGCTACTGTTTACACGGACTTACATTTTGTATTAAAACATTTCGCTGTGTTTTATTGGCTGATTAAATTTAATACTATATTGTGAATTAAGCAGTAAAACTTTCATAAATAGAGTGTATTCATTTATTGTTATCACGACAAATTCAAAGAAATTTATTAGATTTGCGAGAAACTTTCTTTCGTGCTTTGAATACAAAATGATCGTGAATGTGTTCGTTTCAAAAGCACAATTAACAATGAATCATCTTTTTTTAAATTTCAGTGTTTTTTTTGCCGAAGTTGCCGTAGCTTACAATTGCATAAAAGCAAAGAAGCTCTTTGCGTAAGAGGTATATTATTTAAGAACGGGTAGTGGCCCAGTGGAACCGTCGCGGTCTCTGAGTCCAGAGATCCAGAAGCCGCGTAAGGTAATAGTATTCACAAATTGAAATATGTGCAAATATCAAGAGATTGCATAGATTTTTTTTCACAACAAAAATAACAATAATACAAGCATTTTTGTCGAAGCTTTTGAATAAAGCATTGATAAGTAAGTACGGATGAACTCGGTGGAGCTGATGGATGCGGGTGACAGTTGGCCGGCGATAGGGTCTCCCAGAGGGATCTAGTGATTATTTCCACATGCTCCATGTACGATCGAACGTAGCGAAAGAAGAAGAAGTAGGTACTATTATGGAAACTGACAGCTGATCACATGGCCTAGCTTTTTGAGGGATCCATGTGCTCCACGTACCTAGGTAGCGGATATGGACTAATGATTATCATGATTATGGCATGGCTAAGACGCTGGATTCACACCTCTGAGGTTTTGAATTTGATTCCCAGTGAGGAAAAAACACGCATGAAATTTTTCTGAAAATGAATTATTATTTATTTAGAATCTCTCTCATGAAATATTTATTTACGAGTGATTTTCATATTAATATTTCATGTGTTCTAGACTTGGACTGGTACTGTAACTGATCATCCTACCTTTATGTAATAAAATATTCAAGAATCACTGCACTTGGTGTACCGATGCAGTGCCCTATGCACCATTGGGTGCGGATAATGGATAGTAGTAGTATCTAGTATTTAGCATTTCTGTACAGGCAACATAAATAACGTCGATAAGATTAAGTTTGGTTATAAGTTATAATATAAAATCTACTTTAAAATATATATTTTCAAAACGTGTTTTTGCTCACCGAAATTATCTGTAAAGACATTTTATATAAAATTAATACTACCAGGTATGTACTTTATACTTTTTATTCCATCCCTAAAGTTAAAAGCGCCTTTTTATTGTCCTTTTATACCGATAAAAGCTTATTTTATAGAGGTGTTGGTATTTAAGGATTATACAGGAATTGTAATAAAAAAACCGTTTACCACACAAAGAACTATACAGAAATTGACTAAGTCAAATATTTTCCGTCCTTTTTTCGGTAGGAGCTTTTAAAGGACTAAAGGACGACCGGATGCCACAAGCTTTTCATAAAAAGGGTCCACATAGTACATTAAATAAAATTCCGGCGGATATTAAGGACCTTAATAACACTGATCCATTAAAAATATTAAGGCCTCAATAAAAACAGTTCTATCAAACGTACAATTTAAAACTTTTTATTGATCTTAAATAAAATTTGATCTTTGAAATCATTGAATAAATCTCTAATTTTCTGTAAACCATCATACGTGCAATTTTTTACTTTGTCGGTCATTTTACGCATAATTTAATATTTTTTTAATTCCGGTAATGTGTGAATATCTACAATTCATTCACAAAAATAATATTCATGAAAGGGTAAAAACTCTAATAATTTATTAAAATTTTAGGTTAATTTTTCTTATTAGTTAATTGTTACTTAAAATCGCTTATATATTCCTAGTACCTACTAACATAATTATTCTTTACGTAGGTACCTATAAACTGTGTGAAAACGAAGTTTATTTGTATAATTCTACACTCTACACTTTAATTGTAAATTCAATTACCACAAAAATACACTTTATGATCCCTAAAAGCTCGTTCAGTTACGTGTGTGTAAGTGCATTTTATATTGCACATGTGTGATACCCAAGTACGACGTAGTTGTATTGGTGTATTTAACAATATATGTAAATGTGTGATGTAGTAGTGAGGGTAGTGGCACAACAATAATATACGTCACAAATTTGACGGCCTTAACAATTAGGTATTGTAATTTGTCGGATGGAGGAGTCTTTTGTGGAACTGCGCTTTTACTGTTGACTGCAACAAGGTTGCCAGCTGGCACGAAAATATTGTAAAAATAATAAAAAGTAAAAACTATTGTAAATTACAGAAAAATATTCAATCGTAAAATAATTCGTGTAACAGTAAGTAATTAACGGAAACAATGACTCTGACCAAGCTATCCTCCCATAAGTTGCAAGTTGCGCAGAGAAGCATGGAGAGAATTATGCTTGGAATAACATTAAGAGACCGAAAAGGGAACGATTGGATCCGACGCCAGACAAAGTCTGCGACGTGGTGGAGCGAATTGCTTGGTTGAAGTGGAAATGGGCCCGTCACATAGCCAGAATAACGTACGACAGATGGACGAAACGCGTTCTGGTGTGGAGACCGAGAAACCAGAGGCCTCAAGGATGAGATGGGTGGATGTCATCAGGAAGTCTGCTGGAAGACAGTGAATGGGGGCGGCGCAGGATCGGGAGGAGTGGAGACGGCAGGGGGAGGCCTATGTCCAGCAGTGGACCTCAACGGGCTGAAATGATGAATAGTAAGGTTGTGCCGGATGCCTCGGGAGGGTCTGAACCCGAGCTGCCTCTTCTTTACGCCTGCAGGTTAACGCCGTCGCGCGTCGTGGCAGACCGTCGATGACCATCCTACGGATGTACTCGGCGGAGCTGATGGATGCGTGGAAGGATACGACATGCATATTGACGTACCCAAAACTATGAAGGTATGCTTAAACAAATGATTTTTTATATATTATTTGTACACCTAGTGTAAGATATTAAAAATCTATTTTTATTTATTTTCGTTGCTAATTTGGGAAAATATGCCTTTAAATTTTAAATGGACGTTTATTATTGCGAGTGTAATCAAATTGTTGTTTTTGAATTTTGCACATCCCTTAAAATGCGGCTTGACTTGTAAGGGGTGTAATCTACCCCAACAGGCATAAGGTAAGGTATAAAATTCCCTTATCAATTGTTCGAGGGTTGGTCCCAACTATTGTGTCCTAATAGGCTTAATAACATCGTCAACATGACATCAAAATAACTCTACTTAAATACCCCTAAATTTAAAGGAGAATTTTCTTTATCCCAATATATCCCAAAATTTCGTACAGTTTAAGGGAATGTTGTCAAAATGTAATTACGCGAGTACGCTGAAAATAGGTTTAGCATTATTTTTAAAAGATCTTTTTTTACTCGTTGGATTTAAGTGACTAATAATAGCTAAATAAAGCCAATTTTGGGTGATCGATTACTATACAAAATCCCAAAATGTACGTTTCTTTGTTACGTACGCGGGGTTTCGATTTCAGATTTTTGACTCTCGCAGACAAATAATGGGATTATTTTTGGAAAAATTGGATTTTCGCTAAGCTCTACAACGTGAATAGTTTAGTAAGCGGATTCCAATAACTTCTGAATTGTTACTGGAAAAGATTAAAGCAGAAGGTGTCAAAATCTATGTGGATTAAATAATAATCCTTTAAAGATGGGTTCACTTTCTTTCACCTACTAATAATTTTAACTTTGAATCAGCAAAGGCTTAGAAATGTTTTTAAGTAGATAATTTAGCAGCTTTATTAAAAATCGATGTACAAGATGAATAGGATTACAAAGTAAATAATAGAAGAGTAAGATTAAAAAATAAATATTTTTCTTAATATTCTTTAGGTAATCATAAATAATAGTCAATATGCTGATAATGATATCATGAATAAATAATGTACCCAAGCATGCATTTAGTAAAACATATACCTACATATACATAGGTATTTTTGTACCTACATTATATTATGTTAGTTACTTAAAACTTGTAGGTACACAATATATTATCATATTTGGTTCGATGTAGGCTATTATGTATTCAGTTCTCTGTATAAAAAAAAACATGTATGTCAATTTTATGAATCTACTGCCTTAAAACGAGTCTAGGGCCTAGTTAGGCAGTGAAATATATTTGTATTCATTTGAATGAATAAATAAACAAATAAAAAGAGCTTATCAATCTGTCATGCCCGTCATTGGTGAAAATTACCGATTTGTGTGCAATTTGGGCATAGTTAAAATGCATAAAAAAAAATACGACCTTAGAAGTTTGTTTGAAGTGTTATTTTATAATTATGTAAGATATTTTTACTTCGCATTTCATCCCTATTGTTACACATTCCCTATCATTCATCTTCCCTCTTCCCTTGTATCCGCCACTCCGAAGTATTATTTCAATTCTATTCCACCCGATAAATCACAAAGATTATACGTACGCAAAATTGAATTGGATTATATTCACTTTTGAAAATTACTTCAAAATCAAACAGAGATGCAACAAAATATAACCCATTTGGAGAATTGTTCAACATTTCGCGTGAACGGCACAGTACTTGGCCTATCTGTCTACCGGATTGACTTCCGATTCCCGATCATCCCTTACGATTTTATTTTTGGGGCTAAAACAATTGAAAAATATATATTTAAAAAAAAAAGTATACTAAGTGAATATACATTTCAATACTTTCTACCTTTACTGAACTTAGACTTTAGGTATTCTTGTATAGTATGTATAATATACATATTATGTAATCCCTATTGTACTCATAGGACTGCCAATACACAGCATTTAGCTTATTTGGTAGTCCTGGACCAAAAATATGTATCTGTTTATGTACACATTCAATAAATAAATAAATAGAAATTTAAAATACCTTTGTGAATATTTTGTTATGATTTTGTTGAGAACCATTTCGATTTTTTTAACAATTATTGCATTGTTTTACTTTATGCTTTGAAAATTTTCTTAGTTTTTTTAGGACATTATTTATTTATTTATTTATTTATTTGTACATATACGCCCGATGGCATTTACATTACATTAAACGCGTTTCTAGTAAATACGAAGAATGTGTTTGATTGTCATATAAATTAATCATTTTTTATCGATCGTTTTCTAAAAAACAAGGTATTTACATTAAAACGCTCATATCAACTGGTTAGTGGGAGAATGAACAAATGTCAAAATGCTTTTGTTATGCCTACAGTAGATATGCATATTTAGGAAAACTCAATGTTGTATATTTTTGCAGTTGTAGATTCAAATTGTACTAAAAAAGAGCAGAAGTGTTTTTATTTGAGATGTTTCTTCTTTTTCTTCTTTCGCCACGTTCGCTCCTATGTGGAGCATGTGGACACTAGATCCCTCCAGGAGACCCTGTCACCAGCCAGCTCTCTCGCCTCCTCCCACGTCAGGCCCGCATCCATCAGCTCCGCCGAATACATCCGTAGGATGGTCATCGACAATCTGCCAGGACGGCGGGATCCTGCAAACGTAAAAAAGAGGCAGCTCGGGTTCAGGCTCTCCCGAGGCATCCGGACTACATCCCCAAGCCAGGTCTAACGCCGCATCTTCACGACTCCAGTTATTGGAGGTTGCTGCGTCCGTTCCCTAACTTCAGTGTTGGTTATGAAGTCAAAACACCTTATGCCTAGAATCCTTTCAAAACTCAACAAGATGTTTACTCGAAGATACTAATGAGATGTTAACTAAATAATAAAAACGATTTTTTTAAAAAGTGAATAAAATAAATTTCTAGTGATATGTAAAAAATTTTCTTTAATGAAAATAAATGCGATGTTATTTTAACTGACCGAACCGATATAATTTATCGTTTTACAACGCGCATCATCATTTTCTAGACGGAAGAGTATAATAATAATAAATATAAAGAAAAAATCACAACAAAGAATTTTAGCTAAACCATTTCCTCTTCAGTAAATTTTGGTCAATAAACCGATTTGTTTAGAAGTCGCCGTGGACCAGGTGTCGACTAACTTAGAGCTTTTTGCTAGAAATAGGTGGTATCAATGACACACTTCGCCAAACTGTTGTCAATGGATAATAAGGGATGTCAATCGATATCGGAACTAAAGAATATTACATCGAGAGGGATGCAGTGAATTATTGTGAACTGGAAAGTTAGGAAATAAAAAATTGAAGCACATAAACAGTCAAAGAATTATTAAACAATCATAAGTTTAAAAAGAGAAAAAACAACATTGAACAGCTTCAGCACTACTATTACTCTCCCTTAACCTCACCCAATGGCGCAAAGGACACTTCATTGATATAAACAACTGCGGTGAATCTTGATCATTTGTTACAAGAAGGCAAGATGATCAGTCTTACGCTTAGTCCAATGTATCGCATATATTAAATATTTTTATGTGAAAATGACATTCAAATAAATATTTTGTATTGACCCCCATCGGGAATCGAACCCGCGCCCTCAAGCATGGTAGCCAAACGCCGAGAACCTGATGCTTTGTAAAATAGGCAAGCATGGTTTAAGGCTCTCGGGAGGCATACGTAGTATATGGCCTAGCCAGCCGAAACGCCTTCGCCAGATGACAGTAAATACTAAGGATTCCTGTGTCCGTTGCCTCACCACTGTGTTCCTTACAAAGTCAAACCACCGCACACCTAAAATTATGTTCTATGTCATTCATAATTCACACCTGTTCTCCTCTATGGCTGCGAATCGTGGCACCTAACCAGGGTCCAAGATAGCAGACTTCTGAGTTTTGAGAATAGGTGTCTTAGAAGAATTTTTTAGTGTGCGGTGGTTTGACTGTGTAAGGAACACAGTGGTGAGGCAAACGGACACAACCCTTGGTATCTACTGTCATCCGGCGAAGGCGTTTTCGGCTAACTAGGCCATATACAACTACAACAGGTTCTCGGCGTCCTGGTCGTCCACTGTTGACAATTCGTCGGCAGTTTGCGTCAGAGCTGCGGGACGTGGACTTGACTGGGAGGATGCGCGGGAGCTGGCGGTTAGAAGAATTTAAGGTGTGCGGTGGTTTGACTTTGTAAGGAACACATATTATATCATAGACAATAAATAATTATTGGTTTCTCGTCGTGCGGCTTCTGTCTAAATATGCTTACCCGTTCCAAGATAGAGATAGCAGGAGTAGTATTTAGGTTTTTATGTGTCAGAGAATGAAGTTACAAGGTAAAAATAAGTCCAATAGATAAATATAAGTAGAAATCAAAAGACAGTGTTAGAAAAAAAAATTATAATGTTGCATTAATATGCAAATTATGCTTGATATTAACAGTAAACACCTATGGTTATTGTAATAGTCTGCTCTGTGGAGTAGCCAGTAACCATTCCTACAGATTAATGTGAAACCCATAGTTCTACCTACCCGGGCCCACTAAGTCCTATTGTCAAATTTATGCCAAGTGCAAAATTATTCTAATTTATGTCCCATCATTAACTATCTGCTGTTTGGGCGTTTATACATGATCTAACGAGGGTTTCACCAGGACCGTATTCAGGGATTTATAGAATTAAAAAGGCTCTTATTAAAAAATTATAATATATCTAAAATTTGTCCGCCTCGTAGTGTAGTGAGTGGATCGCGCGATGGGTATGAGATCGTAGGTTCGTCACCTTTAATTACTAAGAAAAAAAATAGGAAAAATTCCAACGTAGAAAATATTTTGTCGTGATTTTTTTTTCATATTTTTTTAAATTTTTAATCGGTCTACCTATTTCCTGAGTTAATTTCTTCGAAGCTTTGGAGTTATTTACATAAATCGCGAATTTTTTTTTGGCCATATTTTTTAATGCTGACCTCGAAAGTCTTAAATGATTGAAACAGTATTTAAAACATGTAAATAGTCCACAGTATAGGGCAGCATTACGGGACGTGGACTATGAATTGTTAGATGGTAATTGTTGCTGTCAACTACAATTCATTGATAAAACCATGATTACAAATTAATTGAATATGATTTTCACATAAAAATATTGAAATATGGATATGCAAAAATATTATTATCTACTGCCTCCCTGTATTAGATGAATTATTATCTTGCCTTCATGTAACAAATTATCAAAATTTACGGCATTTGGTGAATCAATGCAGTGCCCTATGCACCAGTCCGCCTTGTAGCATAGTGGTAGCGCATTTGGCTACCGTGCATGAGGTCGCGGATTCGATTCCCATAGGGGGGTCAACATGAAATATTTTTCATATTACTTAATATTTTATGTGTGATACCTTGGACTAGTACTGAAACGTTCATGTAATAAAATAATCAAGACACCCGGCACTTGGTGTACTGATGCAGTGCCCTATGCACCATTGGGTGCGGATAAGGGAAAATAGCAGTAGTAGTGGTATTATGTTAAACACAATAAGAGCTTTATCATTTTACTGTGTAAATGTGTACCCACCTAATACAATTTAATACAAAATTCTGGTATTATTTATTATTTCATTACATTTGGCAGCGTGCAATATTTAATGAAAGATATTTCTATAAACAACATTTTGAGTGTGTCCAAATACTTGTAGACAAAAGCTGGATTTGTTAGCCCGTAATGGGTGAAATCCTGTTTTTGTCTACAAGTATTTGGACACACCAAAAATATTGTTCATGTCAAATTGTAAAGATATTTCTAATTGCCAGTTTAATTTAAAAAATGGTTTTGATGCTAATAAATTCATTTTAATTTATTCACTACAATAAGGACACAATTATATGATACTAAGTTAGTACCAACCAGATCTAATGACGTATAAAATCATATCTGATTGATTTCGGTTGAAACAAAATAAGTAAATATGATTTTGTAGACCATACATTGAGGTGATTTTTCATAAAAATGTCGCATTGGAAATTATCAAATTATTATTATTATTATGAATACATCCCCCATCCTAATACGGCTCAGTGCCTTTATGTACACTGGGCCCGGATTAACTGTCCTGTTGTTAATTTGATCTGTAAAATAGATTGGTAGCCTAAATCAGCTCGACTATCCCACCGGCAGCTTCTGGGATGGGTGCAGTGTTTATAGCGGCTGTATATACCAGGACTCGACTCATTCAGAGAGTTAAAGGTGATATTAACGACGCCATGACTCCCCTCAATGATGCCGTAAATAAATTAATAATGAAATAATATTTTTTCAGGCATGTCTGAAACCAAGAGACACTGTACTTGGGCTCTATGCACTGTACCTTCTAACCCAATTTAAGCCGAAAATTTTGAATTCTTTCTAACAAATTTTGTCTATCTACCAACTGATTATCTCACATGAGTATAACACCAGAATTAAAAATAATTTAAAGACAATCAATAGATCTAAGACATGTACTCAGAACAGCATAATGTACAAAGGATTCAAAAGGTATAATGAACTACGGGAGACTGTCAAAGAAATAAACGGATTAAATGAATTCAGAAGCAACCTTAGTAAAATACAAATGTAATAATAAATATTTATGTAATATATTAGCTGTAAGAATTTTTTTTTATAGCTTAACAAAAATGTACAAACAAACAAAACAAACATTCATGTAATAAAATGATGAAGATACACTGCACTTGGTGTACTGATGCAGTGACCTATGCACCATTGGATGCGGATAAGCGAAGTAGTAGTAGTAGTAATAGTTTTAATGTAGGTATCTCTAATGAGATTTTAATAAAATGATTTTTATAATGGTTAACAATATTGACACGGTGCGCATAGATTATTAAGCAATTTAGCTACCGGTGATTAAATACTTCTTATTTGATGTGTATTACAAAAAAAAGCTATGGGTTCATAAATTATAATATTATTTCAAGTCACTGACCTTAATGAGCCATTACCCATAGCCGTTATTATGTATATTGTTTATAACTCGATCTTTGAGCTAAAAACATGGTATTAGCAGTTTTTGGAAAATAGTAAATTTTCGATCGCTATAAAAGCAGACAGACTTAGGGGGGTGTAACTTTATATCACTTCCTAAATCGTACCACTACCTAAATCGTACCACCACCTAAATCGTACCACTACCTAAATCGTACCACTACCTAAATCGTACCACTACCTAAATCGTACCACTACCTAAATCGTACCACTACCTAAATCGTACCACTACCTAAATCGTACCATTACGCGTATTGAGGTAACGTTTCATACCTGCTGAATTTCGTTGTCTTTATACTTTTTTATATTTTCTTTCAACCAACCAAGCAATTCGCTCCACTAGCGAGCAATTGGTTGAAGTGGAAATGGGCCGGTCACATAGCCAGAATGACGGACGACAGATGTACGGAACTCGTTCTGGTGTGGAGACCGAGAAAATCAGAGGCCTCGAGGACGTCCAACGATGAGATGGGTGAACGACATCAGGAAATCTGCTGGAAGACAGTGGATGGGGGCGGCGCAGGATCGGGAGGAGTGGAGACGGCAGGGGGAGGCCTATATCCAGCAGTGGACCCTAACGGGCTGAAATGATGATATTTTCTTTACTTCACTTTTCTTCAAGTCGTTAAATTTGACAGGTTTTGAGTTTATGGAATAACACAGGGAGTAGATATGGGATGAAAATGCAATAGTTTTTCGTCTACCGTTTTCGAAATGGACGCGTAACATGTTAATATAAAAAGTTTGTTAAATGTAAGTAATGCCGCGGTAAGGCGCGCGGCGTCATGAAAAACTATCCACCTACGTATCATCCAAATTAATATAAAATAACATAAAATAAAGTAAGCTGTATAAATTCTGACTTCAAGCACACCCAATTATAAATAATAAATAGGTGTTACGTGAAACGCACGATTTTGTAATAAGTTTGATATTATAATTAAAATGAATAGTACGAACCGTTGACTCACCAAATGGGTGTGATGTATGACGATTAAAATCTAATAAGACCTCTAAAAACCGTCAGATCTCAGAGTAAATCGGATTATTTAAAATATAAACAGTCATTATGGTAGGCACCAAGTTAGAATTATTATTGAGAGTCGTTTGTTTTGTATTCTATTATATCTTTATATAAATTTAATGCTTATTTAGTTTGATGCAAAGTATAAATTATAGCTAAAATCGTATATCAAGGCTTACTCTGCATTTTTTTCGAAGAATTCAGTAGCGCACAACCATTCGATACAAAAATGTGAACTTCAAATAACCATGGTCCTAACATCAATTCATTCTTGAACCACATTTGAATGCGCATACGTGATTATTGTAATATCCTTAAAATAGTATGTATACTTAAAAAAAAATAAAGTTCTATTTAACTTTGACGCATTGTTAAATGTGATGTAAATTCTAAAATAATAGTGTCTGTATCACAATAAAATCGAATAATAATTACTTAAGTGTGATGAAATAAAATTGTAATTAGTAGATAATCAAAATATTTATTGTTTCATGACCCTGTACAGGGTAGGTATATTTAAAAATAAAATAAAATAATCAGGAAACCAATAGCTACTACTACTTTCCCTTAACCTCATCTAATTGTGTATAGAGCACTGCTATGATCGTTTGACCAGTCACTTCAGTACCGTCCAAATTGCATATACAGATAGCCACAGTAAAGGTTCTCTCAGGTTGACCATCACTGAATCCTCTGTCAGTAGAGGAAAACCATAATGCAGAGGGTGATTATTAAGAAACATTATTAAACAACCTTATACAGGTAGCCACAGTAAAGGTTCTGCCAGTTAGCGAGCTAAGTCTTTAAAACCTTTAAATTACTATCGGCCATATTATTTATAAAGTAATAAAGGAACACCTTCGGCCCAAAGTTTACAAAACAACAACGGAGCTTCGACAAAAAGCGCCTGAAAAAGAAACCGGGCTTTTATTAATATGAATAAACGTGGCTGTGAAATATCGGGAGATGAAAAAGTCAGTAATGAAGAGTAATGTATTTATTATGATCACGTATGGTAGCAGATTTTATTCGGCTTATGAATCTGTGTTTAGTTTGCCAGTGGTGGATAGTGATAAAAAAACTATTATTTAAGAAAAATTAAAAAATTGTACACAATCCCTTTCCTTTTATGTATTATTTCTACAACTAATAATCTAGTAGAGTTACGGTTATTTTTAATCTTCTCTTCTTCTTAAGATAGACATAGGGGTCTATATTATTTTGTCTGAATTTTGTCACAGTATAAGTAATAAAATTGAACACATACACAATGTGAACATTTGTACGTTGTGCTCACTTGCTCGGTGAGGGGCTGATGCGGGAAATTCTCAAAGGACCGTAAAAAATAATAATAAACAAATAAATAAAACATAACAAGGAAAATACCTTGTTTTCCCTCTGGTATTGTCTTGAAGTCTTGAAGCACTGAAGCTAGCTTTCTTCGTCTTCAAGATACTTGGCTTCACAGGAGGGAAATGGCGGCGCACAATGTGTGCTGAAATATAATTATATAGGTTAATAAATAATAATAAAAAAAAAATAGTAATACAGTAGCGGGGAATACGAGAAAAGCGGTGGTTTTACAAGCGAAGTTTTTACAATAGCGATTTTGTACATTCATACTTGACTAAACTTTCACTGAGAAACAGAGGAAACAAAATTTGAATTTAGAGTTCTGTTTTTAAAAATATATTATAAAAAAAATTGTAGGTAGGAACATTTGTAAGAACTTGATCTTATTTGATGCATATCAAACATACGTATTTTGTAAATACACAATAGGTAGTTTTAAAAAGATAATGAGATAGTTTGTTTTATGACGAAGAGTTTATTTAAAAAAGAAAGCTTTGATTTAACGCCCATGTACCTATTTACCGCGATATTCATTCGTTCAAAACTCATTCGGATTTTTAAGGAATTTTTCATAAAATCTGACTTCAGAGTATACGAGTATGTCCCAAGTGCAGCAAAACTATTAAGTTTACGATTATATTTTTTCTCCAGTAGCTCAATATAATACTCGTACCTTTCGTATTATAGTACCGTGAGTTATTGAGTCGTTATTTTGACTAATTTTAAAATAAAAAATAATCTTTCACAAAAAATCTGCCAACGTATTTTTTAAAATCAACATTTTCACGGCCTTCAGAATACAGATTATGTTTTTCTGGGTCAGCCCTGAAGATGGACACTGCAACATGCTCCAAAACGTCGGCAACACAAAGCCCACAAAGACGACATAATACCCAAGAAAAAATGAATAATTTTTTTAAATTAATATTTTACGGACTGAACTGTACGCGATCAGACACAAGAAAGGCAATGTTGCGCAGCGTGACCGCTAGGGGTAACACGGTAGCGCAGGTAGCTCTAGCGTAGGCAGGTAGCGCAACGGGGGAGAGGCGGTGTACGGATCAGACACGTTGCACCGCTAGGGGTAACACGGTTTGCGCAGGTAGCTTAGCGTAGGCAGGTAGCGCAACGGGGGGAGAGGCGTAAGTAGCAACAACCACTGTTCACTTGTTTGGGAGATTACTCCACAGATGGAGCGTAAGTGCAACACTTAAATACCTGGAAAATTTACAAAAATACTTTCAAAACAGTTTTTAGAATAAAATCTCAACAAAGACAAGAAGAAGGGAAGGGAATATGTACACCGTGTTACAGAATTTGGTGTACAAGCGGGAAACCAGCGACTCAACATCATATTTGGAGTCGATATTGTTTAATAAATATTTTTAATTTGACCCGTAATTTCCATAAAATTGATCAAGTAGATTTTTTTGGTCTAATTAGTAGTATTCATAAAAAAAAACAAAATAAAATACCGTGTTTTAATAATAATTCACGCAATACTTAATTTGCGGTACTTATGAAAGCTTTTATGAGAATTTTTTTTTTTTTTTTTTCAATCTAGATTCAAAAGTAATATTTTCACATTCGACTCCAAATATGATGTAGAGATTCACCAGTTTTCGGGTTGTACTACGAGTTTTGTTACACTATGTATACCTAGGTGTTTACAGGGCATATGCTGGGTAACATATGTATATGTCTACCTATATTACAAATAATTTAATTACGTAAACGGTTGCACTTTCGGCTTGCTGTATACAACTTAATAATACATAATTATTTATCAACTCCTATAATTCAGGGATTTAATTCTCACACTGCACTCTCACATCGACATTATCACTCACACATACCACTACTTATTTCTCATTAAAGATGTACATTGGTAGTGCGTTCGAATCCTTAACCTTAAAAGGATATACATAGGTAGTAACGATTTTAAGAGACTTCGTAAAATCTTTTTTAAAAAAAAATCTTTACCCTTAAATTAAAAGTAAATAAGAACATTTTTTTCCTTTTTTTTAGATTGTACAGTGTACATTAAATAATTTTTGTTAGATTTTAATAATATTAATTAATTAATTGATTTATTTTTCATACTAAATTTACAATAGGGAAATGTCCTATATTTTTTAATTCCGTAATGAATATTTGAAATGTTTCCATATTTTAAATAAAAATTTAAAAGATTCCCCGTAAAAAAATATTTAAAAAAGGAGCTTGTGAAACGGATAGACCGCAAACGGATGCTTTAAAAGCACCCGCCTCCTAAGCGTACAAAAAGGGTCGTACTAAATATATAGTTGATGCGTAGAACCAGAGAAGTGACTATGTCCTTTTTTTCTATTTTAGGCGCTACTTACATCAACACTTGGTTTAAATGCCTTGAAATTAATATACGCAATACGCATCCTACCTGTTTTGGCGGGAAATCGCCATAACGATATTTAAAAAATTAGTAACAGATATGATAATGATAACGAAAATCCAAAATAATGTTTTTCATACCTAAGATATAAATCACCATATAAAAAATATTTAAAAAATTATTCCGTAGCCCATTGTTTTTTACTCTATGAATATCTCAATATGCGAAATCCGTGATATGGTATTCATTAACAATAGGTTCCTACATATTTATGTTGTGTTTAAATTTTTTTGTTTTTTTGTTTAGATTTTTTGTGTAACTAAAAAATAATATGAATTTACTTGTACATATTACTGGACCCTTAATTAAGGGTTTAAATTTTTTTAGTCCCGATAGTACAATAATACATGCAGCTACCGAAGTTCTGACCATTCATTAGCTTGATAATCCCTTCAGCTAAAGGAAAAATGCGTTATTTACTATGGCATTGTAACAATTGGTACTGTAATTATCACGAATGATGAAATCATATTTCGTTCATGATTCTTCGTTACTATTCGATAAAAAATGATCCATGAAACCTGTGAGATAATCTTATGCGCACTTTATACGCGACGGAAAACTGCACAGTTTCTTGTTTAGCAAATTGTACAGTTTCTTTTTTCGGAAACTGTACAGGGTGCCAAAAAGACATGCTAAATAAACTTAACAGGTCCATGGCTAACCATGTGTATATTTTAAGCACGATCGTAAGTTATTATTGTATGTTTGCTCACAGGAAATTGTATATACAGGGTGTAAAAAAACTCGATGTACAAGCGGGAAACCAGTGAATCTACGTCGTAGTCGGAGACGATTGTGTAATATGACTTTTAAACCTAAGCTTGAAAATTTTTTTTGTTTTGTTCTCACAAAAGTTTTCATAAGTAGGTATGGCAGATTAAGTAAAATTGCTCCAATTCTTATTAAAACGCGTTTATTAATTTTGCTAGTATGGATAGTTTTAATTTGACTAAATACCTACATGATATTTAATAACAATTCGAAAAAAAAAAAAAAAAAAAAAATCAACTTCGTACTCAATTTTCTCGAAAACAAATGGTGAAATAAAAAAAAAAAAATCTACAAAATCGATTCCAAATATGATGTAGATTCACTGGTTTCCCGCCTGTACATCGAGTTTTGTTACACCCTGTATAGCCAAAAATTTAAGTATGTTTTTGGTTTTTTTACGTGTTTAAAAACATACAATATACCAATATGTACTTAAACATTTACATAAAATAACATTATAATTGTCAGGTCAGCCAAACGTCGCATCGGCAATTCAATATTCCATACAGTGTTCGTTTTATACGGGACAGTTTGCAAACTGCACAAGAAACTGTTCAGTTTTCTGTCCAGTGGGCTTTTTATAAACTTCATATTCATATTTTTTTTCATATTCGCTCCAAGCGGGCCACCGATTCCTGTTCATCTTCCTAAGTCTAGTTCACGTCCCGTAGCTCCTACGCAAACTGCTGACGGATAATCTGCAGTGGATGTCCAAACGAAATGCAACATTACGGTAATATAACGAAAACAAGCTAGCACTAATACCAAGATTCTAAATTATTTATACAACGAACGGATCATTAATACCACGGATAAATACCAAAGCTGCGTCATCATAAAATACGGGTTTCAGTTCATCGTGTTCGAAATCATAAAACTCTCCTGACGAATGTGCAGTATTTGGCAACAAACGCCTTGACTAAAACTTGCTTATAAGTGGCCATAATTTTTTTTTTATTCAGGGGGTCAATGCTGGGACTGAACGTCGCATGCGACACTTCCGAATTGCGATTGTACCGTGTATCACTAGCCATTCCGAAGTGTACTGCGCCGTTTAGTCCAGATAGTGTCACAAAATGCGATTTTTAGATACAGAAAAGTAAACCCATTATTGAAAATAAATTGAAAGTAGGCATGTAAGAAGTCGGAATAATCGACGTGCGTGCATGAGAAGAGGTATGAATGTGGAGGAAGCAAGAGAAGTGTGCCAGGACAGAGTGGTGTGGCGTTCTATCCTCTCTGCCCACCCCTTCGGGGAAATGGCGTGATGGTAAGTTAGTTAGTTAGTTTATACCAAGATGTATTTTAATTACAATTGACATCTCAAAAGACATTGTTTCTAAGGGAATATGAACAATAGACATCTATACGGTTACAAGGCTTATGATCTGTCATTGGCTGGGTTAAATGACCTCTTAATGTAATTATTACAACACTCCCCACACCGGGACAAAGATTTGGAAAAAAAAAAAAATCTTTACATTGCTTCTGTGAAAAATTTAACTTAGGTAACTCAAGCTAGTTCTGTATTCAGGTGACGATCTATTCTCAAAACATTTTTAGACCATCAAATTGTAAATAAAAGTGATTTGATCTTAGCTTTATCCTACCACATTTTTTATCCTAGAACATTTCTTAAACTACTACTGCTTTTCGTCATCCGCGCCCAATGGTGCATAAGGCACTGCATAGGTACACCAAGTGCAGTGTCTCTGATCATTTTATTACATGAAGGTAGGATGATCAGTCTTACGCTTCAGTACCAGTCCAAGGTGCACATGAAATATTAATATGAAAATCACACGTAAATAAATATAATAAATTTAATTTAAATTATTTGACATCTCAACAGAGACGAGAAGTTTGGAAGGGAATATGGATATCAAGGCGTTTACAGGGCTTATGACCTGTCATTGGCTGGGGTAAGTGGCCACTTGATGTATTACAACATTCCCCATTTCACACCTAGTAATTGATATCCATATCTGCCAATTTTATCAGAACTTGTATATATACAGTGAAATGACGCGACGCTTCACATGTGAACACTCTCTGTGATCCATTAGAAAATTGCTAAGCATTTTAGCAGAAACCTTTACGATTGCAAGTGAGATTCTTACCGTATTACTCAAAATGTTGTTTAAAAATTATTTGAACTACTTTGTACTTCGTAAGATCTTATTAATATCGACCAAATTTGATGTATGAGGTCATGATATTAACGACCAGCAGAGGTCCATCAATACATATCTTACCTAGTATAATTACGTATCGAAATACAAGGCTAAATTAAAAGAAATCGCTCACAGGTCATTAAGTTGATGCATGTTTCTTTAGGAATATTATTCGTATGTACAAAGAACCTTCTAGAATATTATGAATTGAAATGACCCACGGTAGCTTCTATCTCCGATCATTAAAGCATGAATTACATTCATTAGGTGAGGTGGGAACAACATTAATAGGCGGTTGAACGTTTTCTTTCAAAGTAATGCAATTAATCATCCAAACAGAATACCGCCATCTTTATTTGGGATGAAAATGATCTCACCGAAATAATTACGCAGAGATTTTTTCTAGATCGTTTTCAATTTGCCTCTTCCATCATTTAAAAAAAGGGGGTAAAAGTTTAGTTATACTCACATGAGTACAACAGTTTTATGTGGGTTCCCAGAGAGAGAAATGAAAGGTACTTACAGTTTTATAGTACACGCTTATTTCACAGAAATTGTTTATGCCCTCAAAACTAAAAAAAACGCAAGTTTAGTATTTAGTTTAAAGAATTGAACCCACAAAATCAAAAGATATTTTGAATAATAGCACTGTACTGCTGTATTTTTTTTTCCTCACCTCTAACAGAAATCTTGTTTTCGCTTTTCTCTTGTGATCGCCATATATACTCCAGGGTGGGGATTTGGGTTACCTCTCGCCGGCGACAGAAGTGTCTCTTCATCACCCGTCTTCTTATTCCGCTGGCCATTTCCTTCTCCACTTTCACCATTACCGCCACTACTAGATTTCATCGCATACTCTTACTACGGTCTTTTATATTACGTAACCATCGAAGGATTGACCTTAATCACTAGATTGATTTTAGATGTATTCTTTTCGATCGGAACTCTCGCCGCCGTCCCACGACTTTGTGTCTCCTCTCTTCCCAACGCTATACAGTCTTTTGGGACTTGAAACGCCTAAAAACCATTTTTAAAATAACTGAATAATGTTTATATACGTTACTTAGATCACTATACTTTCCCTTATCCGCACCCAATGGTGGCAATTAGAGGCACTGCATTCGGTACACACATATCAAGTGCGCAGTTAATCTTTGATCATTTTTATTGACATATCGAAATGTGTTCAGATAGATGATCTCAGTCTTACGCTGTCAGTACCAGTCCAAGGTATTCACAACTATGAAAAATTATTAATATGAAAATCATCATGTTATAATAAATATTTGATATTGTGACCCATCCTACGGAATCGAACTCGCGACTCAGTGGCAGGATTAGCCTAATGCACTACCGAATGTATTGCTACGAGGTGTCTCGGACGATGGAATTGTATATTTTCTTCTAGATAATGAAAATTTTTAATGTATAATTAACTTGAAGAATATCTTTTACAATTTAGTCACTTTACAACCTCACCAAATCTGAAATATAAATACAGTTAAGATCGTCATTTCATTGTCGAAAATAGCTACAAATTTTTTCATTAATCAAATGTATCAAACCTGAATTATCACTATTATTTTAATAAGGAAGTATTGACGTTTGTTGATGTGAATGGTAGAAAATTTATTTAATCCCCTGATCATTATGGATGAGTTGATTTGTTCTGTGCTTCCTTACATGTCTATAAAATTTCTTGCTTAAGATATGGGAAAAGATTATTTAATGCGTATTGTATTAGCGTAATAGTTTTTATGAATATAAGTACGTAGAAAAATGCTTATGCTGGAAAAGTTTAACATGAATAAATTACAAATATCTTTAGCTTAAATTTTCACGCGTAACACAGGTTGAGCTAAAACACATAGAATTTGAAATAATATAATAGGTATGCGTAAAACCATATTTCTAACGTAGATGGGACTAATTTCTTAATTTCTTTTGTATATAAAATAACATTATGTCCTAAGATCTACGCATTAAATTTGAATTCATAATCAATGCCTAGAATCTATGTATTCTGAACAATTCTAAACTCGAAATTTATGTTAGAAGCACTCACTTTGAGGTTATTCATTATAAACGATTTAAATAAATCCTAAACTCATTTCACAAAGTAACAAAACCTGAGTAAAGAACCATCGTTATTAAAATACATATTTTTCCACGCATGAGAACGTATACCGCATACGAACCCAAAACCCAGCATTATTGAGTGGAGATTATCATAAAAAACATAAAAATCTCATCAACAGGAAGCAAAAGTGTCAGATTTGTTCAATGGTCAATAGTAACAAAGTAGGTGTTTGTATTTTTTTCTAAAACGCATCACTCAAACATGATATCCTGTGACAGGTTCCATTTCTGGTAATCCTGTCGGTGTCCCTATCTACTGGATTCAAGGACCGACGACTAGACCAGACTTTGTCACTTCAAAGGCTCTGCCAGCTAAAGTTTTTTATCCTATTTTTTACTGCAGCCATTGGAGCATAATCCGTAGTTAGCCAAGGATGTCAGCTGTACGAGTATTTAAATCATTTTTAACAAGTTTAATGCATCTTTTTAGCAACTATGTACTATGCTAAGTCACGCTAATTAATAAAAATAATAAAGATCAGAGCGTGAAGGTACATCTAATATTAGTAATTAAATAAGTCCTGCCTCTATGGGATCTCACTAGTTACCGAATTTATTGTAAAAAATCTGCAAATAAGTAGTGTTAGGTAGAACCACGGTAGAATAGTTAACTTTTAGTTTAGAGCATTAAATTGCAAATAACGAATGTCTTACTTTAAAGATAAATAAAGAAGGTTCATCAAAATCAAAAGTAAACATATATTATGTATTCTTCTCTTCACGACTTCTGCAGTTATTGGGAGGGTTTTTGCAGCTGCGTCCCGTTCGCCTGGCAGACCTGCCACAAAGCTCAAGAATGCTTCGATCTGTGTTGCCTTGTTGGGTTTTATTCAAGAGAAGAATATTTTGTGTAGTCTGAGAAGGTTTATACCGGTCTGTAAGGTTAGTAGGAAGTAGTGCATTGACTTGTCTTCTATATAACCAACGTCTCTTGCTGAGAAGGTCTCATATGGGAACGGAGACGAACTAGGGTCTTAGCAACTCAATTATATAAATGTAAAATTTTTAGAATTTTATGATTTTAAAAAGAAAACAAGTATGTCACTAACACAACAAATACGTCTCGTTCTCTGTTAACCACATTGGAAGTATATTTATTGTTAATGTATATTTAAAATGCGCCCAATCTCCGTTTGTTCAACGATGATTTTTTAATTTATATTTCTTTTTATCGTTACTGACTCAGTGTTTTTGTTTTTATATTTTTACTTATATTTTATGTTCGCATACTTTTGTTATTAAAATATTTGTATCAAATTCATCTCTTTCTTTCGACTCGTTACAAAACTGGGCTTTATTGACACGTGATTGAGACATGTAATATCTTGCTTAATTAAGAATTACCACTCCATTTATCATGAAAAGTTGCTCCTAAAGACCTTCCCACAATATCCAGACTGTTCATTCATGAAAACGTACCGTCATTTCCACACACCCAATTATTAATATCTTCAGCTCTGAGTAGGTGATATTATTTCTGTTATTTCATTCATTCGATCCTGACTTCCGCTGGACACAAAGGAACGGGAGTGTCCTTTAATTCCTCTGTGTTTCCTCTGCGCATTATTCTTGTGCAGGTACAGAGGAAATAGGACACTCACAAGGATGCTGTTTGTTTGGATTGGGAGGTCTTTAGTTTAAGTCAACTTATCCCCTACACCAGCGCCCCCTACCCCCCCTCACGACGCATACTCTCCGCCCCCTCCCCCCTAGTGGGCCCCCCCCCCCCCCTCCCCCCCCCCCCCCCCCCCCACCCGAAATCACCGCCCTCCCGAACCCCCCTCAATCCCACACAACCACACCCCTGCCCCCCCCCCCCCCCACCTCCCCCCTTTCCCATACCCCCCACTTGCTTCATGCCCACCTATCAAACACTTGAATCCCCAAATTGATGTCGGCGTACTGGGTGCAGGAATGTAAGAGACACTTGGTGAATTAAGAGAAAATTTAGACTGAAGATTCGATTAACAACGTGATGGTCTTACCCTATACACCGTTTTCCCAGATGAGGAACCGCGAAACTCCAGAGGGTGGATTTAATTCATGATATTCTGAGAGAAAAAAATGTCTTAATAAAGTTATTCAAAAAAACTCGAATTCTAATTTCTTAAAAAATTATTAAAAGTGTAATGGGAATTAAAAATTCACGGTTGTAATATCCCGTTAATTTTTTGGGAAATCTGGCTAACGAGCACTGTGAGCCTGCCGCACCTCAGCAATGCTTTCAGATGTTAATGAGAATTGCGATTGGTGTTCGATATTTGTCCTGCACAAAATGGGCAAGGGGTGTTCGTGGGACCAGGGAGCGGAGCCCCCCACTCGCTCCCGCGACCACCGCCACGCCCACGACACAACCGGACTTGCATTTACGGAAAGGAAGCCAGTATTTTTCATATTTAGTACGCTTTTTTATTCAATAATTTGTTTTTTTCAATAGATATGTATTTAAAGATAGCCCGGGATCGCGAAGAAAAAGCTAGTGGTTTAAGGATTTTTTTTTTTTTTCTGCAGAATTGACCATGAAAAAAATCACATCTCTCCTGGAGGCTTTCAGCACGTGTTGTCAATCGTGGGCTGCATCACGGTGTTATTAATACAAATTCATTCCGTTGAAGTGTAGTCACGTCACGTTATCATAAGATTCGTTCAAAAGTTAAGATTAAAAGTATAAAGTGAATTCTAGCGTTCGATTTTCTGTTGATGTAAGATTTAATATTGATGTGCGGGCTATCTAATGACGCAATTATGTGGATGGTCAAGGATTCGATTCCCGTAGGGTGTCAAACATGAAATATTTATTTTACATGTAATTTCTGTCTTCTTCTTCTTTCACCACGTTCGCTGCCTATGTGGAGCATGTGGACATCAATAAATCCCCCCAGGAGACCCTATCACCAGCCAGCTCTGATTTAAGTATTATTGAAGTGAAAACTTCTTTAGAAATCGTGCGGGGGAGTGATTTGAAAATTTATGAAACGAAAAAGCGACTAAAAAGAGACAAACTCTTATAGAATTTAGCCCTGCGAGAGAATAAGAGATAGAACACAGTTTCTCGCGCGGCTGACAGTAGTTCAATCATCTACCTCATCAGATACATTACCAGTTGATTGCCGGCACCCTTATACTTTTTTATAATGTGGAGGTCCTAGGCTTATATTAAAACAGAATATTGTTCTATTCATGTATCTGAAGGAGGTCGCTTTCGGAGATCCCAAAAATTTTTGTAGCAAACCGGAGGCGAGGATGGAAGGCCCGCCTTGGACGCTATGTTGCCGTCCTCGCTCATCTGGTGTATTTCTATCAGATATATTGAATAAAATCGAAAAAGAAAACTTTTGTGCTCATACTTTATTGTTATCGATAAAGCCGCTGTATCACTTGTAAGAAATTGAAGACATGGATCATGTGAATAATAAAATGAGAAAAGAAAATATAAAAACTGGGGTACACATATTATTTATATAAATTTCATCCTATAATTATGCCCACTCCACGCGGTTGCGATTCTCTAAGGTTTTAGAACACTTCTTGCGCATAGCGTTTATTGCAGTTTGAACTAAAATATCGTGAGACGTGGGCACTATAAGTTCGCATGCGCGCGTTAGTTTAAAAAAACTTACACAAATCGCACTGGAAGCGCGCATACTGCATTTATCTCATTCTCTCTCAGCTTAGTTTTATTAAGGTTTCACTTCTACCTGGTGTGAACTGCACAAATGTTTTTTTTATTTCATGTTGATACCTTGAACTGGTACTAAAAAGTTTGACTCATCTTACCTTCATGTAATAAAATGATTCATGTACCCTGCACTTGGTGTACCGATGCAGTGCCCTATGCACCACTTGGGTGCGAATAGGGACAGTTGGAAGACTAGATAGTAGTAGTAGTAGTATCTTGTTTTACGGCCTCAACATGGCATTTCAACATTGAGGTCCATTGGTGCATTAGGGCACAGCCCCCCCCCCCAATTGAACGCCAAGTGCAATGTATCTCGATGTGTTTTATTACGATGAAGGTTAGAAGATTAGTCTGTACGCTTCAGAACAGTTCAAACACATGAAATAATAACGAAATGTTATTAACGTGATATTTTCTACCAATATATTTTATGAATTCTGACTACAAACATTCTAGTATTCCTGTGATTGTAGTTTTAACAAGTCAAAACCATCTCTCGACTAATGTTTTCTTCCTTTTTCTCTCCTTTGTACATTTTCTAGAAATTTTTTTATGATTTCCTCTACCTGTGTTCAATGGGGGCTTTACGACACCAAATATTTAGCTCCAGGGGGGACAGAGACAGACTTATTGCGATATACAACAGACCACAGGTGAGAGAGAGACAGGATATAGAAACTGCTAGACAGCGTGGCACCTTCATAATTTGTTTCTAGACGTAAAGGGAAGGAATGTTGACTTTGGACCAAACTACATCATCACCTCATCTACAAAACCAATGACAATTTACACAATTTCCTTATATGTGAACATTGAGCTGATGTAACGGACGCTGTTCTGTAATTGGCAAGTTGAAGACTTTTTATCTGATTTTGGTAGATGTGATGTTTATAGACACCTGGACTTTTTTCATCCGCTTTGAGAATTTATAATACGATTGACATTTAAGACTCATAATACTCGCCGCTAATCCGATAAATGTTTTACCATAGAATAAATCATTAAAAAAATATTTATAGCTTGCCTCATAGTTTATACATACATTTTATTTTTTTGACTTAAGACAATTTGGTGATGAGCCAACAAATAACATTTTATAAAAAAATAAATACTTAGATCTTCGACTGATTTGTCAAAGTCATAAAATGAGTATTGTATTGAATTTACATAGGTATGTATCGTGACGGAATTTTTTTTGTAAAAATCTTGTAATTTCTGCTATGCGTTAAGAGTAACCATGCTTGCATATTTAAAAACGCATCAGGTTCGCGGCGTCTTGGATGTCCACTGTTGACGATCCGTTGGCAGTTTGCGTCAGAGCTCCGGGACGTGGACCTGACTTGGGACGCGGGAACTGGCGGCAGATACGACACGCTAAACATTATGTATATTTTTCATTTTTATATCCTACAGAGATGAGGTAGAATTTTTTCAAATTCAGGAATATGGATATTCGAATCCGGGCTTATGACCTGTCATTGGCTGTGTTTAAGTGGCCAACTTTATGTTCTACAAACATTCCCCATATCCGCTTATTAGCGAAATATCCACACCAGGTAACAATTTTTATTTTTTGTATATATGTTACGAATTGAGAATCATCCACCAGCGCGTTAAAAGCTCCATCTATGCATTGATATTGATGGTATTTATCAGCAAATTACTCTTTGTTTTGTAATAATACCGGATGAAATATATACCTACTCCCGTCTTGGGATTAAAGAAACTCTCTACACTTTTCTAACCCGTATAAAGTGAGCTTAAGTGAACGTAAATATAATATAAGACGAATCATCTTTAGATATCTATATATTTTCTTCTTTATACCTACTAAATACAATATTTTATTTACAAAACATGTACACTGTACAGGTTTTAAAAATATGTAACTATCTGAAGCTTAATAGGCATTCTAATATTACCTTTATTCCGTTTCTCCTCCCTTCTACAGATTAATCCTTCAGATAACCACGTGCTTTAATTCCCCCGATTTGATTGGCGGTAATGTAAAACCTAATTCGTCACGTTTATTAAAAGAAACTAGTTGGCAAAATCACTATTCAATGGCCTAATGGATACGCACTGGGTGATGGGAAGAAGATAAACGTCCAAATAAACCGGAAAACCCTAAGTAATGGCCGCCATGAAACTCCCATGGAGAAAATTAAAGTAAGTGATAGATCCTGACGCGTCTATACGTGATATATCAATTCAATTTGAATAAATACGATACAAATAATGGGCATTTAATATTTGATTTATCGTTATATCAAATATTATTACATTTAAAAACTCATATTATTTAGCATTATGTAGAAAAGGCGCGTATGTGCATAGCATTGAGAAGATGTTATGAATGTAGATGGAAGTAGCAACTAGGAAGTCTGTCAGGACAGAGTGGTAATGGCGTTTCTATCCTCTCTATTTTGCCATAGCCCCCTACTGGGGAAAATGGCGTGATGGTTAGTTAGTTAGTTTATGTAGATAGCTAGCTGGAATTAAATAAATAAATCTACAAAACAAAATGCCTTCTTTCTTGTTTGCCATATTCGTACTTAATGATGCGTAGGGTACTGCGATGACGTTAGTGCACCAATTTCAGTTAATGTTGATAATTTATTATTTTATACGATCAGAAGCGCTTCGGGTATTTTATTTATATTTATGATGGCGGTCTCCGTAGCGGTAATAGGCTAAAGACGCTTGGACTCACGATACGGAGGGTTCCGGAGTTAGATTTGCTCGGTGAGAGACCCAGGAACTCCTAGGGTTTGTATGTCGTTGTTCCTCTCTGTAATTGGGCCCTCCTGGCACTGTTGAAGTGGAAGATCGTGTCATAAATAAAATAAAACCTAAATGTACGTCAAACGGAAACAAACCCGTAAACTCATTGCATAGTCTAAACGTACTATCCATTTTACGACAATAAAAATTTGAACTGCATAAAAACATCAAAGATCAAATATCAAAATGCCCTTGCGCCAAATTAATTGTATCCACTCAAATTGGTAACCATATATATTAGTCAAAAGACATAATGTTCCAATTATGTGTTTAAATATTTAAAAGTATTTACCCTGTTAAGGGATTACTGTGGTCAATAAAATCATTTGTCGGTCAAAATATGTTTGACTAACACATATCATAAAAATAAATAAATCAGAATCAATCACACTATAACAACTAGATTTCACATTCCATTGGAGGGATTTGATTATTGTGCCCAAAACACTTAAAATAAAAGATACGGGCAGAGAACTTTAGAATATTTAATTCCAAATTTTTAATACATTGTCCATGAATTTTAAATCGTGTAATAATGTTAATAAAAATTATTTTAATTTTAAAGGATTTGGTTGAAAGATAGAACTTCTTTTATATTTGATGCACCCATAATTTATTATATATTGATTGGTTCACCATATGCATTGTTCGTATCTCTATTCCTTTTTATGTATTATTTTTGTAAACGTTTTTATTATTTTGTTGTATTTCTTCTATGATAAATTTATATCTTTGCCATAAATAGCCCCGATTACAAACGGCAAAAATTGCGGTTTACTCGGGGAGACGGCATTATTTTTTTGTTTTCGAATGTTATGTTTATTTTCAATACTCAATAAAGAACCTTCTATCAATCAATTAAAATAAATTAAATAATAGTGTTTTCTCACATAAAACTAAATTTAAAAACCGCAATATAGACATCCATATTCTTGTTTTAGGAAGATTCACGTCACTCAAATGAAATAGAGAACGCAGTCAAAAAAAAGATATCGGAAAAAGTTCAAACTAACAAAACACCATCAATAAGTTTGGACAAATCCCCCATGTTGCCGCTTTGCTTGAAGATGTTTGCCATAGTTTGTTTATTTATTTGGAAGTCTTCCGATCTGTATCACTGACATAGGTTGTGTACCTATTGCACTTTTTCACAAACACTAAATGATACAAAGAGATCAGAGGAGGAATTAGGAATAATAATAATTCATAACTAACTAACCATCACGAAGCCATTTCTCCCGAAGGGGTAGGCAGAGAGGATAGAACGCCACACAACTCTGTCCTGGCTTACTTCTCCTTGCTTTCTCCACATTCATACATCTCTTCTCATGCACGCACGTCGATTATTCCGAGCTTTTGACATGCCCACTTATTCAAGCACTTGTTTTACTTGATCATACTAGCCACAGGCAATTTACTTCTAACATCCAGGCACATGTCGCATTATATATTTGTGTTTTAGCCGTTTCTTTCATCAGTCCATTTGCTCTACTCATGACCAACCAACGGTAAAAGTCTTTCGAGACTTTCATAATGCGTTTAAATGTTTTAATTAACACAAACTCAACTTTTTATGTTTTGTGAATGGGTACTACATTGTAAGGTAAGGTGAAGGGATAATTATTTTATCTAGGTTGGGCTTATACATGTCTTTCGAACAAGAAGTTTACTAGAAGGCGGTTGGTTGAGAATACAAATTATCTAAAAGAATAGCAAGTCTTTTCCATTCGTGTGTTATTTCATATAACCACTTTTTTAACAAATTCTCACCGTCTAAAAGGACTCGGAGACGACCCTTTGGGCCCCGAAAAAAACCGCACGGCGAATAACGCTGTGTGGACGTAGATGTCTAGAGTTGTTTGTTACGGTAGATGCCCTCCATTGGTATTGTGATACGTAAGTGACTGGTGAACGGACCCTTGGAGGTAATCTAAAGGTAACGCCCCCTGGTGACGCACTTGGTTGTTGCTAGTGTTTTTTTCAAGTTATTAGGATGTAGCGGAAGCTTTGACTATGCGCTGGTAAGAAAATGTTTCTCGGATTCGAGATCGAATGGGTACATGTAATCAAAAATTGAGAAGAACGCGACAAAGTTGTGGTATTACGCCTTTCTTACTGAAATTTATGATGGTGTGTCTCCTCTGTTTTTATTTCCCTTTAATACCTTAACAGATTGAAAGGTCTGTTATCACCAATATATATACTTAGGATTGTTATATATTTTTGCTCAGTTTTGATCTCAAACCTTGACTATGCGCTATCATATGATAATTAATTTTCAATTGGTTAGGTCAATAAGTCCTGTAGATATTACTCTTTTAAAACGAACCGCGTTAAGTGACTGAGGAAAGATTACACATTCAGTACATTATTGCTTCCTTTATATACGTTTGTGCAGAGCCAATTATTATAGATGAGTTAGTTAAATATATTTTGACATATAATATAATAATCTAGAATTTATTTCTTTAATCATTATAATTAATATACTACTGCTAACTTCCTTTATTCCCCACTAGTGCATAGGTGAGGGCGCTGCGCATTGGTTACCGACCAAGGTACATATTATGTGTGATAGTATAATGAGCTAAAGCGTAACGATATAGAAAACATAAAGTATAAACAAGAAAGTTTCAAACATGGGAAAATTTTAAATGTTAAATTCTACTGTTAACATTATTCGTAAAATGCAATAAAAAAATAATTTGAATGAGGGACAGTAAAAAAAATAAAGAAAGGAAATTGAATTTTGCAGAAGTGAGTCTTCAAATATCGTGTTTAGAGTAATTCAACCTTTCTACCCCTTTAAAAAATAGTGCTTTTTCTGAATATTACAACTCAACATCCGAATAACCTTTTATATTTTAGTCCGTCGATATGTACTGAAACGGTTTTAATAAAACGTAATGTAATATGAAAAGAAAATAGGTCCTCGAGACACAAATTACTGAACAGACCATAGGCGAAGATCACTTGTTAACACCAAAATAGCGTGTTCAGAAAATCGATAGAATAATAAAAATGCATTTAGTAAATCGATAGAATAATAATTCAGACTGTTAAAAGATTATCATTCCTCACATAACCGCATCTGCCCCTATGATGGAGCATATGAATATACCTAACTGCCTTGCATTAGAACCCATGAAGCTTATCGCCGCCAGTATCTGCGTTCATTATGTACCCAAGGTCGTTAGCTCTGTTGTTAAACATTAATTTAATTTTTTTATTATTATAATTATTTTAGTTTATACTACATATTTTTTTTACATAGACTAATATTATATTAATTATCACTTACATATATTTTTTTTGACCTAACCTAATTGCTTCATCCTACATTAATATATCACACCTTATTACTCAATTTAGCCATGATCTAATATCTAACACTAATGATTTTTTCAACACATATATTTTTTTACATTTAACCCTAAATAACAACTTTAAATTTTGTTCATAATTTTTTTACATTTTTCTGGAAGTCATTCTCTATACATTTTTTAATGCCCTCTATACATTAGACAATTCTTGACATACGTTTTTCTTTCCTTTTCTTAATCTTATATTTTATTGAACCTTCTTGTTACGCATTATTAATGAAAAAAAGTCATTGTTTTTTTTTAATTTGTTTTGCAAATATCTTGGAATTATTCCCTTTAACAATTTTGTAAATTTCATAGCAACATTATATTTAATTCTTTGGGTCTACTGACATAATATCAAAAAGTTTAAAATCTTTTTTATGGTTTGTTCTTCTACTGCACTTCAATATGATTCGCATTGCTTTTGTTTTGCAAAATTTGTAATTTTTTTAGGTCTCCTTCAATGTTACTAAGTAGTTAAAATATATGATTGTTAGCTGGGTAGTTTCACATATATGAGGGAACAATTGTATACTGTTGTTATTATTACGACGTGATGTTTTTTTCGATCTACGGCGTTATTGCGTCGAATTTCTAATAAAGAACAACTTTTTATTGTAATGTTATAAAAATACTGTTAAAATAAATGGTCACTAATCCCTCTCTGGCTCTAGTTTTTATATCCATTCACCACATCACCATATCAACGTCACCGCAATTATTTTTCCTTACCGACCAACCCGCAAAGTGACAGGTTCTGATTTATCATTTAAAATGTCCGGCATATGCAGAAGTATCGCTGGTCTTTATCATCAGGAAGAAGATCCGGTCTAGAGAAGGCTAGCGATTGATTGATTGATGTGGGATAATTGTAAATTGCTCCTTGTGGGAACAAGATAGAGGATAAGGATGGGAATTACCATGATGTTTAATAACAAATTCCGACAGCTTGACGCATGTTTTTTAACCTTTCAAATATTTGAAATCTGTTCTGCAGATGAATTTAGGTATGAATATTCGTTGGTTCTAGTTGTGATGATAATCTGATAGAGCAATTTTGTGGTCCTAGCTGTAGTGTAGCGGTTATGAATCATTGGGGAGGACTTCTAGGATTAGATTTGTAAATCTCTCCACTACCATTGCGCTATGTTACATACTGTTTTTTTAAGAGTAACCTCTGAAATTCTACATATTATTTTATTTATTTTATTATTTTATTATTTTTATATTTCGATTTTACCACAATCAACAGGCCAGGGGGGGAAGGCCCAATTAAACAGTTAGACGAGAGATCATACAAGACGTAGTAGCAATAAACACCCAGGTACTGTGGAAGAAGAAATCACTCGTTAATTTTTTGTGTTCCTCACCGGGGAGATCCGAAACCGGAACCTCCGTTTTTAATCGCTATAAAAAGTCATTGAAGCCGGTCCACAGTGTTTTGAGTCCGAGTATTCGCTACGGAGCGTACTATCCATTTTACGACAATAAAATGACTACATAAAACAATCAAAATCAAATCAAAATGCCCTTGCCAAATTAATTGTACCACCAAATATATTTAGTCAAAGATATAATGTTCCAATAATGTTTAAATATTTAAAAGTATTACCTGTTAAGGGATTACTGTGGAATAAAATCATTTGTCAAAATATGTTTGACAACGCATATAAAAATAAATTAGATCACACATATACAACTAGATTCACATCCATGGAGGGATTAATTGTGCCCAAAAACTAAAAAATAAGTACGGGCAGAGAACTTTAGAATATTTTATTCCAATTTTTTTTTGAATATATTGCCCTATGAATTTAAATCGTGTAAAAATGTTAATATTTTATTTTATTTTAAAGGATCGGTTGGAAGATAGAACTTCTATATATTGATGCACCATAATTTATTATATATTGATTCACCATATGCATTGTTCGTATCTTTATTCCTTTTATGTATATTTTGTAAACTTTTTTACTATTTTGTTGTATTTCTATGATAAATTTATATCTTGGTTAAATAGCTCCCGATGACATTCGGCAAAATTGCGGTTTATCGGGACGGCATTATTTTTTTGTTTTCTAATGTTATGTTTATTTTCTCAATAAAGAACCTTCATCAATCAATTAAAATAATTAAATAATAGTGGTTTCTCATATAAAACTAATTAAAAAACCGCAATATAGACATTTATATTCTTATTATAAGCAGATTTACGTCACTCAAATGAAATAAGACGCAGTCAAAAAAAATTTCGGAAAAAGTCAAACTAACAAAACACCATCAATAAGTCGACAAATCCCATGTTGCGCTTTGCTTGAAGATGTTTGCATAGTTTGTTTTTTTATTTGGAAGTCTTCCGATCTGTATCAACTGACATAGGTGGGTACCTATTGCACTTTTTCACAACACTAAATGATACAAAGATCAGAGAGGAATTAGGAATAATAATAGTTAATAATGCGTTCAAAATGTTTTAATTAACACAACTCAACACTTTATGCTTTGTAATGGGTACCTACACGTAAAGTAATGTGAGGTAATATTTTATGAAGGGTATTACATGTCTTCGAACAAGAATTTACTAGAAGGGGTTGAATACAAATTATCTAAAAATACACGCTTCCTATGGTTAATTTCATATCACCACTTTTTAACAGATTCCACCGTCTAAAGACTCGCACTTGGGCCAATACGCGAACTGTGTGACGTAGATGTCTAGTGATGACGTAGATGCCTATTGATGACGTAGTGAGTGACGGAGTGGGTAACTAGACCCCTATACACGGTTGTATTTTTAATGTATGGAATGCCACTTCTTTAAAATTTTCGTTCGAAGGTACATGTAATCAAAATAAAGCACAAGTTGTATTACAGCCTTCTTACTAAAATTTTAGGTCCTCATAAGTCATCCTAACATGGAAAGGTATCACCAATATATCTACTGGTGTATATATTTTACATTGCAACCTGATTTCCTACATGAAGTTGTAATTAGTGGTGCCTATTCTAAATAATCTTAAAAAGCCCTAGAGAAAGATACAACAGTATTATTCTCTTATATACTGCAGCAATTTATTAGATAATTAGCTAAATATTTTGTCAAAAATAATACGAATTCTAAATGTGTAAAAATTATGCTTTGCTAAAAATTTAATTTACACCCCGTAGAAAATCGAACGGAACTTCATGAATGGTAATCCAAAATGATAAAAGGTTATTTATTTTATTGAGAGCTTTCATATTTGTAGACAAATTTTCACATTTAATAATACATTTAAAAACTTTGGCTTTATTTTATTAATTTTTTACTTTATTTGGTTTTTACGCCCGTAGCTTTACATAAAAAAAATTAGGCAGCACATGCTAATGACGATGAAGGTACAGTTAGACCCTACGTAAATTGAATACAACGTACAATTACTATCGCTATCAAAAGACAATTTGTCTTTTTTTACATATTTACTAATAACTAAATCATAAAATAGACTAAAACTTGCATTAGAATCAACTGTTAAATCTGCCTAAAATATGTATACAAATATCACAATACTTTTATTTTTTTAAATTTTTATTATCATATTTATTTAGTAATACATAATTTTTACATAGACTAATATTATTACATTACACTTATTTTTTTTTTCCTAACTATTCTTATCCTACTATTATACACTTTTCAATTAAGCTATAATATAATACCTACACTAATATTTTTCACACATATATTTTTTACATTTAACCCTTAATAACTTTACATTTTGTTAATTTCTTATTTCATCTGGAATCTCCTCATACATTTTAATGCCCAAATACATTAGAAATTCTGTGCATAGCTTTTCTTTCCTTTTCTAATCTTATATTTTTTGAACCTCTTGTTGCATATTTATGAAAAAAGTCATTGTTTTTTAATTTGTTTTGCAAATATCTTGGAATTATCCCCTTAACAATTTTGTTTATTTCAATAGCAACAGTATATTTAATTCTTTGGTCTACAGACATAATATTCATAAGTTTAATCATATTTTTAATGTTTGTTCTTCTACTGCACTTCAATATGATTCGCATTGCTTTGTTTTGCAAAATTTGTAATTTTTTTAGCTCTCCTTCATTACTAAGGTAAAATATAGATGAGCAGTAGTTTACATATATGCGGAACAATTATACTGTTGTATATTAGACGTGATGTTTTTTGATCTAGCTTATTTCTAATTCTAATAAAGAAACTTTTTTGTAATGTATAAAATACTGTTAAATAAATGGTCACTAATCCCTCTCTGGCTATGGTTTATCCCATATGCGCCACATCACCATATCAACGTCACCGCAATATTTTCCTACCGACCAACCCGAAGTGCCAGGTTCTGTTTATCATTTAAAATGTCCGGATGCAGAAGTATCGCTGTCTTTATCATCAGGAAGATCCGTCCTAGAAGGTAGGATGATGATGATGATCAGTAAATTGCTCCTTGGGGAACAAGATAGAGGAGATGGGACTTCCCAAGATGTAATAACAAATTCCAGACAGCTTGACGCCTGTTTTTTTTACCTTTTCAAATTTGAAATCTGTCTGCAGAAGAATATAGTATAATATTCGTGTCTAGTTGAACTGGATTATGGTCTAGCGTCTAGCGGTTAGAATCGAGGACTCTGGATTAGATTGAATCTCACTACCATTGCGTTATTTACAACTGTTTTTTTAAAGTAACCTCGAAATTCTACATATTATTTTATTTTTTATTATTTTATTTATTTAAACCACTTCAACAGGCCAGGAGGCCCAATTACAGAGAGGAACAACGTCACAAACACCCAGGCTTGAGAAGAATCACTGTTAATTTTTGTGTTCTCACCGGGAATCGAACCCGGAACCTCCGTATCGTGAGTCCACCGTGTTAGCCATTCGCTACGGAGGCCGTCTATTATACCTACAAGAAAGGGCTATTATTTTGTTAGTTTGATAGTAGTATTTTTAACAACAACATTTTGAACGAATACAAATACTTGTAAACAAATTATTGGATTATACCCATGCTGGGCTGATAAATTTGTCATACATGGTTGTCAGATGATGGGTGGAATGGGGAATGTTGTAATACATCAAGTGGCCACTTAACCCAGCCAATGACAGGTCATAAGCCCTGTAAACGCCTAGATAACCCACATTGTTTCCAGAGTTTCTCTGTCTCTGTTGAGATATCAATAATATCTGATAGTAGTATTTTCAATAGTGTTTGCTACAGTGACGTTAGTTTGGCTTAGAAAGAGATTTATTAAATATTTCAATTATGATTTGGCCTTTGATCAATTTATTCGAAACTAAATATAATTATGCATTTATCATCTTCTTATATTACTAGGTTTTTAAAAAAACAGCAATTTATTCCAAATAATATTTGAGCTCCATCATGCATTGATATGATTAAAATGCATTAATTCAGTGCTTAATGCACCATAAAGTGTAGATAAGGATAAAGGGATAAACTTTCTCTCACCACTCACCACAGAAAGCCCTTAAACACGACCAAAATGTAATAGTCATTAACAAAGATAAGAATGTACAAATTTGAGTTTGTAATTTTTTTTAGATGTGCCACCCGACACAAAGTCCCGAAGTATTGACGATTGTGACAAGTTGACAGGAGACAGGATTGATCCTCAGTCAGGACTTAAGGAAAAAAGCATGAATGAAGTGTAGTTTTCGAGAATTTCTAGAGAATAAATGGGTTGTTTAGAATCTTAGCGTGACTTTTTTGTATCTACTGTACACATTATACTATGTATTTGATTCCTTAAATGATTTTTTTATATTCAAAAACAGAGCATAGCCGCTTCCTATACAAACGTATTCCTCAATTTTATCCCTGGAATTTAACATTTGAGCAATTATTTTTTCACACATTTTAGACATCGACCAGATAAGGTTTTTTTTTTTAAATATTGTATTTGTAAAGGGAGATACATAAATTTATTTAAAAATAAGACGATACAAACACGCATCTGGTAGATATCTAAAACGTGTGAAAAAATCATTGCCCTAATGTTAAATTCCAGGGGAAAATCGAGGAATAATTTGTATGGGAAGCGAACATACAATGTAACGTACCAATGCCAACGTGCCTTTATTTAAGTAATCATCATTTCATCATTATAGGATATCCGCTCCTAAACATAACGAGATGAACATATGGAATCCACAAACTGCCTCCATGTAAGTAATCATCATTATCAT
Source organism: Micrasema minimum (assembly GCA_022494985.1). Classification (NCBI taxonomy): domain Eukaryota; kingdom Metazoa; phylum Arthropoda; class Insecta; order Trichoptera; family Brachycentridae; genus Micrasema; species Micrasema minimum. Next base: position 175,411 of record JAGVSP010000127.1, on the reverse strand, counting down.
ACCATATCCGCTCCTATGTGGAGCACGATCGGCCGCCAGCTCCCGTACATCCTCCCTAGTCAAGTCCACGACCCGCAGCTCTGACGCAAACTGCCGACGCCGCATTCAACAGTATGAAAGCTGTCTGAAGATCAGATTTTTACTCGGTTAAAACCAAATTCCGCCTTTATAACTCCTGCGTCACACACCTATTCTCCTCTATGGCTGCGAATCGTGGCACCTAACCAGGGCCCAAGAAAGCAGACTTCTGAGTTTTGAGAATAGGTGTCATAGAAGAATTTTAGGTGTGCGGCGGTTTGACTTTGTAAGGAACACAGAGGTGGGGCAACGGACACAGCAGCCCTTGGTATCTACTGTCATCCAGCGAAGGCGTTTCGCCTGGCAAGGCCATATACTACGTATGCCTCCCGAGAGCCTTAACCATGCTTGCCTATTTTACAAGGCATCTCGGCGTCCTGGTCGTCCACTGTTGACTGTTATGTAAGTAATGTACTTAATTATTTTTTTGGTGTACTTTCTGAATTTAACGTAAGCTCAAAATTTTGCCAAAAAGAAATTTCAGAAAACCATGTCTAAGAAACCAAAATAAAATCCTGAATGTGACTCAAATAATACAATTTGACTTGTTAATAAAATAGAACAGGTAATAAAAGAACACTTCGTTCGCACTTGGACTCTGTTTCCGGTACCTTTAGGTGTGCATATCACTAATAGGCAGATAAAGGGATTAGCGGATATGGAATACTATTTGCAGTTCTTTCATTCTATTCTAGCTCCATTCAATATTATTTTTCTATGGACATTCTAGGGAAGACTTGGTTCATTCATGAGTCATATAGACTGTTGGAGTCAAAGCTTAAAGCTAACAATTGGTTCATTGAATATCACTAAACGGACAAGAATATAGTAAAAAGAAGATTTTTGAATTCTAGTTGTATTCAATATAATGCATTTTATTTCCATTATATTTGTGGCAAATAAGAACTTATCGAAAGAAACAAAATTGGCAGTACACAACGGAGTTCTGCTACCAACCCTTATGTATGGTAGTGAAGCGCGGTGTTGGAAAAAGAAGGATGAAAGTAGACTGAATGCTGCTAAAATGCGATCTCTCAGGCGAATGTGTGGTAAGTATGATAGGTGTACACTGTACACATGTCGAAATTAGAGCAGAGTGCAAGGCTGAGATAAGCATTATCGACAAAATTAAGAAAGGGCTTTTACGAGGGTTTAGTCGTGTGGAGCGAATAAGTGATGAAAGAACGGCTAAAAGAAGTTGAAATGCAAGTGTGCCTGGATGTAGAAGCCGAGGAAGGCCGAGAAAAACATGGCATGACCAAGTACACAAGTACTTGAAAGTGGACATGTGAAAAGTCGGAATAATCGGCGTATGTGCATGAGGAGATGTATGAATGTAGAGGAAGCAAAAGAAGTATGTCAGGACAGAGTGGTATGGCGTTCTATCCTCTCTGCCTACCCCTACGGGGAATGGCGTGATGGTTAGTTAGTAATTTAGTTATATTTTTGGTTTGAAAACAGGAAAACGGCATCTAATGCAAAAGTGCGTGCGCGTTGCGTTGGTAGCAGACCTAAAACGACAGAAAATATATTTTTTTGGCTTTATGTGCCCTACGAAGAGATTGCATATAAAGTGAACAAACATAATTATGTAATTTGAAGTACTGAATAATTTGCAACTAAGTAGGTTAATTATACCAAAACTACGTATTTTATTATATGTATAATAATTCGTCGACTACTTTTGCATTTTTTATGATTATGATTATACTGAATCATTTTTAACGAATAATAAAATAGTAAAGAACCGCGCCTCATATATTATTTATACGTTGAACTAAGGAATAGCATGGTGGTAGCGGTACTATATTTTATTCCCCATTGTCATCTATTCTTTCTTAATAAAATTTTAAAACAAGAAATAATAAAATATGTGAATGAAATAAAGTAAAATAAATAATATTTCCACTCAATTCCAATAATATATAAAATTTAACTACCTCTGATTTTTAAATAATAAAACCGTGATATTTTTAAATGAATCTTATCTATCGTAAAACGGTTCAATTGGTCCCCATTAACTAATGAATCCATAAATGTAATTGATTTGTCAACATTCAATTAATAAAACTCGCCATAAATGCTAACAGAATCTGGTTTACTTTAATATTTCAGACGTACTTAATAGTTATAATTGATTTTACGGCTTGAAATGTTAACGATTGAATGCCCAGCACATAAAAATTTAGGCTATAAACTTTATGGAATGCTTTTAAAAAATTAGATGGATATTTATAAAATATATATCAAAATGGTAGTTGTTGACGTTTATACGTTATATAATTATAGATTAAATTTTTTGAATCATAACCTACATTTTTATCATCATATTTCTTTCATGTAGCATAAATATCAATATCTATATATAAAATTTTTACATATATATACTTCAAACAATTTTCTAGGGAAATAGCGTTACCGATTTTCGAAAAAAATATGAATTCTGTGAGGGAAAAAAAGGGAAACTCTCACTTTTGGTATTTTTTAAAATTTTCAGGATAACTAAAGCTGACAGCAAAATAAAAATAATTAGTAATATTTAAAGAGTTGTTAAAATTTAAGGGAATCAGCGTGCCAGTTTAAATGTTATTATCTTACTTTTCTATAAACAAATTAAAAACCCCCATTTGGAGCCACATTTTGTGTGGTGGTCCTGTTATAAGGATAGGGCAAAACACGAAATTTTTCCAGCTTTGGTACGACTCTTGAACCGGGTTGTGGTCTAGTGGTAGATTCGAGGACTCCGGATTAGAATCTCTAGGTTAGAATCTCACGCCAGCACAACTTGTTTCCTACTTTCTGGCAGAGTTATTCACTAGGGATGGAAATATGGATAAGGACATTGAAAGGAGGGTTAGTGCCGGTAACAGAGTTAATGGTGCCTTAAAGTCGGTCGTATCTAATAAGTGCTTATCAAAAGAGGCTAAATTGGCAGTTCAAAATAGAGTTCTGGTACCAACCCTTATGTATGTTGGTGAAGCGTGGTGTTGGAAAAAGAAGGATGAAAGTAGACTGAATGCAGTTGAAATGCGATCTCTTAGGCAAATGTGTGGTAAAACTATGCATGATAGGTGTACAAATGTCGAAATTAGAGCAAAGTGCAAGGCTGAGATAAGCATTATCGACAAAGTTAAGAAAGGGCTTTTACGATGTGTATGGTCATGTGGAGCGAATGAGTGATGAAAGAACGGCTAAAAAAATATATGATGCGACTGTGCCTGGATGTAAAAATCGAGGAAGGCCGAGAAAGACACGGCATGATCAAGGCATGTAAGAAGTCGGAATAATCGACGTGCGTGCATGAGAAGATGTATGAACGTGGAGGGAGCAAGAGAAGTGTGCCAGGACAGAGTGGTGTGGCGTTCTATCCTCTCTGCCTACCCCTTCGGAGAAATGGCGTGATGGTTAGTTAGTTAGTTAGTTAGTTATTTCAGACTATTTGAAAGCAGCTCCAAAATTGAAATATTTGAGTATATCAAACTCAACTCAAATGTTTTTTTTAAAAAAATAATTACAACTTCTGATTATCGCAATATTTTTGGCATATTTTTTACTATGTTTTAGATACACGTAGGAATGTGAAAACAGTAAATGAAGGGTGCCAGGATTGAGTATTATGGCATTTAGCATTCCATCCTCTTTGTCTAAAATCAAATTTAGATACACAAAAAACTTTTAGGCGCAAGAGATTGTGTTAAATATTTTATTATTATTATTGTTATTTATTTATTAAAAGAAAATTTTTGTTTACATGGATATACATTAAAACACATATATGTAAAATAAAAAATATATATATATATATAAACAAAAATCCCACTAAGGCATAGCCTGTTTGTGGGTATACTGTGAAAGTCATACAGTGTGCACGTGGCAAAAGAGAAAGATAAAGTTAAAAAAAGAAAAGTTAAAAAAAGAAATGGAAAAATAACAGATAATGTTAACAAGATAGTTAAAAAAAGAATGAAACACAAGAAATTGGAATCTTTATACCGGAAAAAGAAGAGGTAAAATAATTTATAATATATAAAATAAAAAAATTAAATAAAAAATGACGTAAATTATGTTATAGTTATAGTCTCTAAAAGTTAGAATGATTCTACCTTTACTCTATGTATCCAACTTTGTGTTTAATTTTTTAAAAGATGAAAAATTTGGAAAATCTGACAATGCCATTTTATTGTCAGTTAAAAAAGAATTAATTAAACTGGGGGCAATAAAATGTGCATGTCTCTGAGCAAGTCGTGATTTACAATATGGGATTTCTAGCACTCGGATTCTTCTTTTTGACTAGACCTATTTGAGCTTCTAGCAAAAAAGTTTTGGTGCCTAAATACATAATTTAAGCATTGCAATAAATATGTTTCGTCTTATATCCATTATTGTTGGCCATTGTTGTATATATAGGTATTTTTTATTTGCGCGTCAAGGGGTTTCATAAACTTTTTACGATCAAAAAAGCAGTTCTAGTTGTGTCCTGATCGAGCCACAAAAGAAAACCTTTAGACTTTTGGTCATTGACTCTGCTAATGTAATTTATGAAAAGTTTATAAAGTGATTAAAAAATTTCAGTTACATCAAACATCACATTTTTACAAGCTATATTAAAATAATAAAATAGCATTGTAAGAAACACTTATGTTGGTGTACTTCATTTTTAAAATTTAAGCTTTTAATCACAATTCTACTTCCGCCCCCGCCCCCACAGTGGTATAGACGCTAGCTTCACCCCACGGATGTTTTTATTTATTTATTTATTTGTACACATACGCCCGAATGGGCATTTACATTACATTAAAAATTTACATTACATTAAAACATTAAGTTACATGTATGTGAGAAAAAAAAAATCAAGCATGTTAAAATCAATTATATCTTTAAAAACAAGTTGAAAAAGTTACAAAATATATGTATATAAAAAATGCAAGCAAGTTAAAAATAAACTTTTGGTACCTACTTATAATTTTACTGTATTAGTTAACAAAAAAGGAAATCACAATTGGATTCTATTTAAACGATCTTGAGTTTGATTTTGAGTTTGATTTTGAGTTTGATTACAAAAATTGAGATCACAAAAATTTTAAATAACCTGTATTCAATAATTTATAGGATGAGTTTTCGTATTCCTTGTCGTGAATTCGAATCCTGAATGGAAAAATAAAACAAATTTTAATTTTGTCTTTTCAAAACGTATTCGTTTCAACATAGTAAACTTTAAAGTAACAAAAAGGATTACCGTACGTTATACTTTAGTCGTGCACATTATTTAAATCACACCATAAATTACAACATACCAAATAATAGACCTCAAGTTCGGGGCCTTTTGTCATGTTAATATAAGTTAGTTTTTAATTTTTATTGATAGAAGATCCATAATAATAATGTTTTAATGACGTTTAAATGTGAAACTAGTGCCATCGAAGCCTTAAAGGTTAAGCTGTATCAATAAAACATGTATTAAGGTATTTAAAACGTAGAACATTAAAAATTCGGTAGTTGCTATAAAATAGCTTTAAGACATCGTTTTGTACTAGATTTATGCGTTTCTTTCGTCTTGTTTTGAGATTTAAGGAATTTTTTGTTTTTTTGTTTGTTTTTAAGAGCATAGTCCACCACGTGACTCACGGCTGCTTCCCCATACAAACGTATTACTAGATTTTCTCTCTAGATTTTAACATTAGAGCAATGATTTTTTCACACTTTTAAGATATCGACCAGATGCGTGTTTGTGTTGTCTTATTTTTAAAATAATTTATTTATCTCCTTTCGTTCATCCATTATACGATATCCGCTCCCTATGTGGAGCATATGGAATCCACAAACTGCCTCCAGGCCAAGCGATCGGCCGCCAGCTCCCGCGCATCCTCCCAAGTCAAGTCCACGTCCCACAGCTCTGACGCAAACTGCCGACGAATTGTCAACAGTGGACGACCAGGACGCCGAGAACCTGATAATCTCCTTTAGCAAATAAATACATTTTTAAATTAGACGATGCAAACACGCAACTGATCAATATCTAAAATATGTGAAAAAATCATTGTTCTAATGTTAAATTCCGGAGAGAAAATTGAGGAATACGTTTGTATGGGATGCGGCCGCTAGTCACGTAGTTGAGTATGCTCTTAAGGTCGTTGTGCTCAAAAGTTGGTAAAATAAGTTTTTATGTTTCATTCTTCTGAGAATACAGAAGTAAATCAAAATACTACTAAGTATCGATGTTTTTTTCTTTCTCGTGATGTGTTTGTTCCTGATGCTAATTTGTTTAAATAATAAAAAGTGATTTTCATATCATAATATTTTATATTTGTACTTTCCAATACAATGAATGCTTCTGTGTTCTAAGACTTTTTTATTTTACAGATGTTATAAAGATATAAGATAAATACTTACCTAGTAGATAATCAAAACTAAAAATTGTATTTTTCTTTCCATCTGATACTCAAAATTGGCAACCCAAGTACCAAGACTCTATACGAATTATTTAATAATTTTTAATTAGTAACTGTTATTAAAATGAGTTCAAAGTATTGAGCAATATTAAGTATTCTACATATTACAATATTTTGTCTTAGTATTATTTTTTGTCCGTCCGCCTCGTAGCATAGTGGTAGCGCATTTGGCTACCGTGCTTGAGGTCGCGGATTCGATTCCCGTAGGGGGTTTAAATGGAATATTTATTTACAGATTTTCATATTAATATTTCATGTGTGACATCTTGGACTGGTGTGTGTATGACTGACCATCTAACCAGCATGTTATAAAATTATCAACAAAGGCACTGCACTTGGTGTATCGATGCAGTGCCCTATGTACCATTGGGTGCAGATAAGGGAAAGTAGTAGTATTCTACTCATAAAACTTCATCACTCATATTGTAACTTAGAAAAATTGAAAACGTATTTAAGTTCGTTCTATAAACATTGTCACATATTTCAATTAGCATAAGTACCTACATTAGAATGATATTTAATTAATTTATTTATTTTATTAAATGCTGTTAAAATGCACCTTTATTATGAGACGGTTGGTAATCCATTGGCCGCATATAACCCTAGAGTGAACATATTTTTCTTTGGGGTAAAAAAACTCTTTTTTTTCAGTGAAAAATTATGCATGGTGACTTCCTAAAATTCGAAACAGTGAATAATATTATTAAGGTAAAAAATAAATCATGTAAGTTAAGTTTCGTTGCACTTGGTATGCCAGTGCAGTGTCCTATGCACCACTGGGTAAAAGGGAAAATCAGGGATAGTAGTAGATATTATAGTTTGTTTGAAAGCGCAACTAATTCGGTCAGAATCTCACTTGCAATCATAAAGGTTTCTGCTAAAATGCTAAGCAATTTTCTCAATGGATGACAGAGAGTTCACATGTGAAGCATCGCGCCATTTTACTGTATATTGGCAGATATGGATATCAAATACTAGGTGAAATGGGGAATGTTGTAATACATCAAGTGGCCACTTAACCCAGCCAATGACAGGTCATAAGCCCTGTAAACGCCTAGATATCCATATTCCCTTCCAAGTTTCTCGTCTCTGTTGAGATGTCAAATTGTAAATAAAAAGTCATTGTAATAATGTCAACCTGTCGTAAAAATTACCTTTATAATTATTTACAACATGAAAAACCCGGGTTCAATGAAAATAATTTTTTTTTTATTGTATATGACCATCGGGCATCGAACCCGAAATCACAATTGTGTGATTCCAGCGTCTTAAACACCTTACCTTACTATTAGTTAGATGCTCTTTAAATCGATAAGAACAAAATTACAAAATACTATCACAAGAGGTAGTATCATACATTATACACAAATATAGTTAAAAAAATAAATAAAAGCAGAACTCTAAATGCCGAAAGCTCTTCAAGTTAATCGGAAGACTATTGATGTCCATCAATGGTTGACCTACTCCATGACAAGTTTTCCGTGGTTTTCTCCTCATCTAAGGCAAATGCTGAGAAGCTCCTTTTGGTCTACATCAGATTATCCCGCCCGAACCTCACACTAAGTAAAGCAAATTAGAATCCATATATCCCTTTGAGGTAAATATTCATTTCATTCATTATACCATATCCGCTCCCTATGTGGAGCATATGGAATCCACAAACTGCCTCCAGGCCAAGCGATCGGCCGCCAGCTCCCGCGCATCCTCCCAAGTCAAGTCCATGTCCCGCAGCTCTGACGCCAACTGCCGACGAATTGTCAACAGTGGACGACCGGGACGCCGAGAACCTGATGCCTTGTAAAATAGGCATGCATGGTTAAGGCTCTCGGGAGGCATACGTAGTATATGGCCTAGCCAGCCGAAACGCCTTCGCCGGATGACAGTTGATACCAAGGGTTGCTGTGTCCGTTGCCTCACCTCTGTGTTCCTTACAAAGTCAAACCACCGCACACCTAAAATTCTTCTAAGACACCTATTCTCAAAACTTAGTATTCTGCTGTCTTGGGCCCTAGTTAGGTGTCACGATTCGCAGCCATAGAGAAGAACAGGTGTGATGCAGGAGTTATAAAGGCGGCATTTTGTTTTAACCGAGTAAATATCCGATCTCCAGACAGCTTTCATACTGTTGAATGCGGCGCCCGCTACTCCAAGCCGCACTGAGGTAAATATACGCCAGGTAAATAATAAGCAACAAACATAAATAAAAGATTTATATTTTTTTTATGGGATTTTTTTATAAACTTTCTACCGGGCTATCTTTACCCCAGTAGTTGTTAGCCGGTTAACGACGGTTTGAAGAAAACCTTCATTCTAGGATTTGACCGCAGAGAAAATAAATTTTGTATTGTTATCCCAGCTTAACAATTTAAGTGCATCGTAATTTATGTTCCCTCACTTTACAGTAGAGATTAATATCCAGAAAGGATTGCTTAAATGAGACCTTAGTTGATTTTAAATTCGTGTAAATTTTATTGGTCAATATATTAATTTTGAGGTTTAAGAGTCATTTGGTAGTCCAGATTTTTGTGTTAGGTGTGTGTAAAATGATTATTATTTCATGGCAAAGTGAATTTTTTATCTACAAACTATGAACCTAAATACACACTTTTGTCTTTTGTCATTTAGTTATTTTTTTTTCATGTGGGTTACCTTGGACTTGTATTGAAGCGTATGACTGATCATCTACATAATCAAGATACAGTAGTTACCATTGGGTGCGGATAAGGGAAAGTAGTAGTAGTAAAATTTTTATTAGGAGCATTTGAATACCGACTACAAAATGCCTCCAGGCTAAGAGATCGGTCACCAACTCCTGTGCGTCTTATCCAGTCAGGTCCATGTCCAGAAGTTCTGAAGTAAATCGCAGAGAAATTGTCAGTTGTCGAAGTCAAAAATACCGGGAACCTAATATTATGTACTGCTATCCGCGTATCTTACGATAATTGCAAATTATTTTAAAAATAAAATAATTAAATAAAGAATAAAAGAAAAAGTGATGAGCTGAGTTACATAGATTCTCTGTCTTAAATAAACTTATATACTACTTTCCCTCATCCGCACCTATAGGGCTTGGTGCATAGGGCACTGCATTTTGATCATTTTATTAAACTTATATAAGACTAACTAACTTATTTAACTTTATATTTTTCACGTACCTTAATGTTATTTATCCTAGAACAATTTAATCAAATAAATAATAAATATTTTGAGCATATAATATGCAGTGTTAAAGTGTTATTTTTTATGTTAAAACCAGCTTATTATATGGACATTAATTTAAACGTCTCTTTAGTAGTGATTCATAGTATCTAGTGGTCGTGTCAAGGGGAATTATATCTAATTATAATATTCAAATTTATTGCTTGTTGACTTCAAATGTATTTAAGTTTAAGTAAGTAAAATGTTTAGACAGTGTCCAAAGCGCTGACGCATTGAGATTAGATGCTTTTATCACAATCATGCGGGAATCATCATCATTATCAGATAAATTATCCTCCGTAGAGCATCTTTCAGACTTTACAGGATTTCGTCTGACACGTGGCCACAACAAAAATGGTTTGCGTATGAAGTATGCAAAGTAATTCATAAATCATAATTACATATCAGGCCAGTGCTAGAAATTTTGATGTTTTCAAAATTAATGATTTCCCGGATTAATTAATGCCACAATTATTGAAAAAAATATCGTTTGTATTAAAAACATTTTTCAATATAGTGATGGTTAGTTTGATAGTTATTTTAGTGAAAACTATTATGCTCTCAGTGGTTGATTGACATTATTTGTTGTTTGTTTAATTATTGCATTTCGGTGGGTAGTTTTATTGTAAAGGATATCAATTTAGTAAATCTTATCAACAAAGATTGTCCTCGCCCGTAACAAAGGACGCCCCCAATATATATTACCATATGTACGAATAAAGCAATGAAACACTTCCTCAAATCTTTACAACCCTCTTTCTCCAACCCCGGGGGCTTTTCCCGCGTTTCCGGCCACTTAACTCCCCCTTTCATCCGTTTCCGGAACCCCCCACCACCGTGTTTTCCCGCCGACAATCCATGTTTTACATTTATAACTACACTCTGGCAAGTTTGCGAAATAGTGAATGCAAAAATAGTCCTTACGCGGGGCTTCATTTGGGGTTAATATAGCCTCTGAGGGGGTTGAGATTTGCGACTTTTTAGAGTAACCGTGAGGGGTGCGGATTGAAGCCGTTTCCATGGCAACTGCTGGGGGGTCCTCTCCACCCTCGAGGAGATCACGTGATAACGATTGTCATGGCTACCTAAAATAGGTGTTTGTGGGTGGAATCAAATACTGTTGTCTTCGAATTACATTTGGCTTCATCCAACATTAAATATTTCTTTAAATTGTCAAATGTTATGAATCTTATAACATAAAATAATTACTTATGTACAAAGTACTTGCTGAGCACATCAGATATTATTAAACCATCTATTATATTTTATAAATAAAAAAATAGTGGGTAAATTAAAAAAAAAACTTCTACAACAATTCTATAACCCTTAATTGAAAATTATTAGTAAATGCATAGATATTTAGGTAAAACGAAAAACCTTCAAAGTTAAGCCAATAATAAATAGGTACCTACGCCATCTTTAATAGTAGGTAATACATATTTTATTAGCTTCTGCATTTTAATTTGCAATTTGCAATTCTTTATTTTGGTGGGATAAATGAAATAACTTTATTCATGAACAAAATTTTTGTAATTATTTTATTTTTACAAATAACCTTAGTTTATTTTTTTACATAGAAGCATAAATATTATATCAGTGAAAATACGTTATATACCTAGTGCATTAAGGTGCATTAAGCTTCAATATATCTACACACATTTTCTCCAGTAAATTGTTATTAATTCTTCTTTAAATAAATTGCAGATTTTATTGAAGATTTTACTGATTTCTGTTGGAATATTGCACCCCTAAAATAACAATGGCACAACTCAAAAAACATATTTTACGGAATTAGGGATACCTCATTTTTTTATTTATTGGTCAGTAATAGTAATAGGAAATTTATCATATTGTCAAATTTGAATAAATTATTGGAAATGCATTGAAAAAATATCAAAATCAATTGGATGATCGGCTTTAAAATAAATTTAAAAAATGTGTATTTTTCTCATAGACAAATAATATGTTTTTATAGAAAAGACAAAAATAGTTCACCGGGGGTTACACCAAATAGGTGTCCATGGACACACTGTGTGAAACGATACTGCAAAAACACGCTTGAAAAGTTGGGAGTGTAGGTGAAGTAAATTTTCATATGAATGAAAAAATTAAATAATTAAATTCCTTTTTGGCTCTCATGTACAAAATTGTTAACCAACTCAATAGTGTCAATTTTGAATTTGTGCCGCTAATATCGCTGAGGTGCGATATGTTAGATGAAATAAGTATGCACAAGTATACAGCAAGTACATATATATATTTAATATTTATTAAATATTCCTGACAATAAATTTAGTATGAAAACTGTACCTAAATTGAAAACAATTTTTTTTTACGTTTAAATAAAACGAAAATGTTTATTTCTTTGTTCAAAACGTGATACAAATAATTATGAATCTAACTCAAAAATTTTACCACTTATAAAAAAAAAATCATGAATGTAATGGTAATAATATTACAAAAAAAATTTAAGTGACTTATTGCTATGTGTTTACTTGAAGTCTTAGTTAATTTTATGTAGATACTAAATTAGATATTTTTTTTCTAAATTGCACTGAGAAATATTCATACTTAAATTATTTACCGATGTTTATTATTATATACAATTTGCAAGCTGATTTTAATTTTGTGTAAATTTAATAGACGTTTAAAATTGTATTAAAATAATATTATACAAAACAGATAGTACTACAGAAACACCACTTTACTTTGGTATTAAATTTAGTTTTTTACAATACGAAGCTAATTAAATTTATTTGTAATATATTACTATTTTTAAATAATTATATTATAAACGAAATATTTACATTACACATATAACGATGAATAGATTATTTTTTTACAAGCTCTTCTCGTTTTTAAATTGGCGTTTTTTTGCGAAAAGTATTGCCATACTCCACACATTTAGTCCTTTGAAAATAATATTAATAACTATGCAACACGTCTCCAGCTCTTTCAGTCCCGAAAAAGCTTGTATCTGATAAAATTATGAAAACAATAGATTAAGTTCTTTTTTCGCGAATGTTTTCACTTTGGCACACTTAATATATTTAACTTCAAAGAATTAATTCACTAAACTGTTTTATTCCGACGGAACTGTCAGTAATTTTATTTTATTTTCCAGAAAAATCGTAGCTCAGGTTTTCGACGAACTCATGACTAGATTTGTTTGAAAAGTCCTCGTTTGACCGGGCAGATAAATTTTGGCCAGTTTCCGTTTCAAACTCACTTGTTATCACATCACTGTATTCTGGTTTTCTGGAGTAATCTTCCAGGGTTTTCCTGGAGTAGTCGACACAAAGTTGACCGGCAAATGTGTAACCGCTACTTCCAGACTCGTTTTTGGATTTTCTTTCGTACTCGGAGAAGTCATCTGATCCAGCAAATTCTTGACTAGATTTACCAGCACCGTAGTTTAATCCACACGTTGAATCTTTGATTGACCTTTGTATTAGATCTCTAGCAGCTTTCGCTGATTCACTGATTGAGAAATCGTGACCAGTAGATTCGATATCGAATTCTTGCCTAGAACCTTGTCTAGATGTTCTGGACTCGAATTCCCCGTGTTAATTTGCCTTGAAATCTCCGTCTCAAATTCTTGTCTCGGGTTTAATTGTCTCGACGTCCCTGGTTCAAACTCTGACCTCTTTGTAGCTGACGATTCAAAATCCTGTCGTAAATTAGCATTTCTAGTTTCAAGCTCAAATTCTGGTCTTGAACTTATTTGTCTCGGTATTCCAGATTCAAATTCTTGCCTAGAACTTGTCTGTCTCGGTATTCCAGATTCAAACTCTTGCCTGGTGCTTGACTGTCTCAGTATTCCAGATTCAAATTCTTGTCGAATATTTGACTGTCTTGGCATTCCAGATTCAAATTCTTGTCGCGAACTGGTCTGCCTAGAAGACCCTGGTTCGGTGTCTTGTGTCTGCATCCACGGGACATATCCTTGCACCTCACCACACCTCGCTACGTACTCTCTGGCCCTCTCCACGTCTTGAGGCGAGGGACCTTGGCGTTACGGCCGCGGCTGCTGCTGATGATGATGCTGCAGCTCCCTCCGCAACCTCTTGGCTGCTGTCTCCTCGGAATCTGGTTCGCTGCCTTCGTCGTCCTCCAGGGTAGGTTCTTCGCACTCCTCACCAAGTTCTTCCTGTTTGCGTTTTGCTGTAGCCATTTCAGCTGCGTGTTTCTTCCTCCATTTTGTTCTGCGGTTCTGGAACCACACCTGTAATGATAGAAAAACGTCCTGTTAGTTGGCTTAAATCAATTACCTATGAAGTAACAGTAGGGAACAAAAAATATTTGTTACATCAAATTGCGATAGGTATTAACCACCACAGAGTCTGTAATATTAGAATTTGTTTCTTAGCATAGTTTAAATATGATACAATTTAATATCACAAAATTCCTCTGTTGCAGTTGTAGTCAAAAATACTCCAAATATTATTTCTACGATGAAAATTTATTCAGTCGCAATATTCGGTTGCCTGTAGATTCCAAACATAAAAACCTATAAATATAAAATCAGAGCGAACGAAATTCTGACGACTTTTACACAGATTGATATTTATCTGTGAAAGTTATCAATTATGAAAGTACAAGTATCCTGCACCCACCAAAGTGGCGATGTAACTCCCCATAAGTTGTTATGATATCAGGGGGACCCCCCATCCCATAGGAATTGCTGGAAATTAATTTCCCAAGGATTTAGTCGCCTGGAACAATTGGCGAGGTCCTAAGAGAGAGGATTCGCCGAAATTAATTGCGCATTAAATCTGAAATGAGACTAGATAATTAATTTCGCGATACAAATTGTCCGCTGAACTCGAGTTGGACTTAACCCGGTCTCGCTCTGATCCGCGGATTAAAAATAATGGAAACCTTGGATTATAACAGAACAAGTGGGTTTAGTTATCATTTCAGTATTAATTAAAAATTTGTAATTAGACGTAAGTATACGTACACGAAAATAATGATATATGCATGAATTTTAAAATTAATATTATTCGTTCGAGTAAGTCTTTAATCGGTAGACTAAAATTATTTCCTTCCGTTTATTAATGCTCACCATAATTTTATCGTTCTTTGGATAATCTGCGGGGAATATAAAAAAATTGTGGTTGTTTTTATTACACAATTTATTAATTTCATAGAAAACAACGCAACTGCCTAAAAACTGCAAACTCCTCGAAGTGAATGAATATTATATGATGATGACGATTATAAAAAATGTCTTCTTCTTCTTCTTTCACCACGTGCGCTCCAATGTGGAGCATGTGGACATAACTGGATCCCTCCAGGAGACCTTATCGCCAGCCAGCTCTCTCGCCTCCTCCCACGTCAGGCCCGCATCGACGATCTGCCAGGACGGCGGGATCCTGCAGGCGTAAAGAAGAGGCAGCTCGGGTTCAAGCTCTCCCGAGGCATCCGGAGTACATGCCCCCGCCGCATCTTCACGACTCCAGTTATTGGAGGTTGCTGCGTCCATTCCCGAACTTCAGTGTTAAAAAATGTACGTTATCATTACTGCTAGATGTCGATCTTTAGGATTGTTGTTTAAATATTATATTTGATATAATATAGCTCCCCCTCTATTTACATTCCCCCTCTAAAAGTCTAGCTACCCCCACCCCGGCCACGAGAACGCAGGAAGGGGAGGAATGGGGGGATGATGAAGTACGTGCAATATCTCCTGAAAACTGCCTGTCTCAACTTTGATAGAATGTCTTGTTATATTGGACCTACAGATTAATAATTACCAGACTAGAATTACTTGTCAGGGTGTCCTTAATTCGGTTTACATAAATACAATATTATTACATGGCTTTAACAATAAATTAAATACAAAATCATCATCACCATCCGCTCTCTATGTGGAGCATATGGATTCCACAAACCGGCTTTAAGCCAAGCGATCGGCCGCCTCTTACATCCTCTAAAGTCAGGTCCACATCCCGCAGCTCTGACCCAAACTGCCGACGGATTGTGTTCAACAGTGTTCGTCCAGAACACAGAGAACCCAATGCCTCGTAAAAGAGGCAACATGGTTAAGGCTCTCAAGGTGGCGTGTACAGTGTACATATATTTTTAAAAAAATGATTGGATAAAGTTCTACTACTACTACTATCGCTTATCCGCACCTAATGGTGCATAGGGCACTGAATCGATACTCCAAGTGCAGTGTATATTAATAATTTTATTACACAAAGGTAAGGTAATCAGTCATACGCTTCAGTACCAGTCCAAGGTATCACACAAGAAATATTAATATGTAAATAAATATTTCATTTGACCCCATACGGGACTCAAACCCGTGACATAAATTCAGTAAACCTTTATGCTACAGAACTACCAGTAAATAATATGTTAAAAAAATAACAATTTAAATAAAAGTAACGATTTTTGTATGTACCTTCGATATTGTTTTTTTAAATTTTTTTTTAACATATTACGAGTACCTAGGTAATATAATCAGTATCATATTTTAATATATTATTATGTTACGGAATGAGATAATAATAAAAATGTTTGTCACAAATTATCTTTTGAAAAATTTTAAATGGACCTTAATGGCATGTAGGTACTATCATTTTGTACTAAATACCGAATGTACCCTTAACTTTATGGGATGGGTGCGGGTTGGAGGGAGGGGGTGGGGGTGTAATGATTAATGAACATTATATGAACGGCTAAGTACCGTGTAATTTGCAAATACAATGCATAATTACCCTGATTAC
Organism: Micrasema minimum; assembly: GCA_022494985.1. NCBI lineage: Eukaryota > Metazoa > Arthropoda > Insecta > Trichoptera > Brachycentridae > Micrasema > Micrasema minimum. Next base: position 158,949 of record JAGVSP010000127.1, on the reverse strand, counting down.
TCTCTCTCTCATCGTCCCACAAGGCCCAGAGCGCAAGAGCGAGACGGCGACAGTCAATTAACTCCCCCTTCTAAACCTACCCAAGAATTTCAAGACAGAATCAAACTAAGCTACTCTTCCCACTTTCTCGCGAGGGTTGTGTATATAAAAGTTGTGCTTTTATCTCTTTTTTCCGGTTTTATTCAGTACCAATGAGCTGAGTTCAGGAGCTTTCGTATCCTGAGTTAACAAAGTTCAGGATTAGAGTGAATTATGAAGGAGACGTGTGGATAAAAATAATTCTAATGAATTGGAGGATAAGAGAACTTTAATTCGTAATTAATAACGAAAGTTTAATGGAAATTAATCCCATGAATAATTAACAAACACCGTTAGCTATATGTTTCCTTTTACACTGTTTTTTTTGTTTATTAAATACATATTAAAAATTTATGAAAAAAACAACCAACACACTAAACTACAGATGTTTGAATGCAGCTATTACGTACATAGTTTTAACATACTGACGTGAATTTAAACGGATTTTTAGCCTATTAAACAAATATCTTTACTCACATTACATATCTACATTGAACCGGGTTATGATCTGGTGGTCGCGGTGATTGCTGACTACGGATTAGAATATTCAGGTTCGAACCCCATTCCGTATAACTTGTTTCCTGCTTTCTGGATTTCTGTCACAGGAATAGAATATTTGAAAGCAGCACCAACATTGAAATATTGAAGTATTTTATAAGAATTGAACTCAACATGTCATTTAAAAAAATTGTCTAGTCTGTTTTTTTGCTCTGTTAGTTTTTTTAACTCTAGACTTTAAAATAACCTGGTAGAAGAATGACGGCTAAATCTATTACTGCTACTACTTCCCCTTATCCGCATCAAATGGTGCATAGGGCACTCCATAGGTATACCAAGTGCACCAACTGCAAAATCTATGATAATAAAATTAAAAACACAAACAACCTGACATCTAAAGTACACTACCTACTGATGACCTTATTGTGGGTGGGATGCCGTTAAATTTTATTTGTTTTTTTTTTTAAATATGCCTTTAAACTTTTCAAAACTACATATTTTACTAATTTTTTTTTTTAAAAGAAACATTTGATTTCTAGTTATATATATAACTATACGATATATATATATATATATATATATATATATATATATATATATATATATATATAGTGTGCCTGGATGTAGAAGCCGCGGAAGGCCGAGAAAGACATGGCATGACCAAGTACGTCATGTACTTGAAAGTGGTCATGTGAAAAGTCTGAATAATCGGCGTACGTGCATGAGATGTATGAATGTAGAGGAAGCAAAGGAAGTCTGTCAGGACAGAGTGGTATGGCGTTCTATCCTCTCTACCTACCCCTGCGGGGAAATGGCGTGATGGTTAGTTAGTTAGTTAGTCATATATATATATCGTAGGTATACGATACACTCAAATATTTATATTTTGAGGTTGCTTTCAAATAGTCGGAAATAACTGTGCCAGAAAGCAGGAAACAAGTTGTGCCGAAGGGGGATTCGAACCTAGAGACTCTAATCCGGAGTCCTCGAATCTAACACTTGACCATAACCCAGCTGAATTAAGATTTGCATATCCAAAATCAAATTTCGGTAAACCAAAATCTTTATAGAAAATACAATTGGACAATTAGTTAGCAACAGACTCGCCCAATAATTAGAACGGTCAATCCATATTTCTGCAAAGTCTGCTCCAAACTTTTAATTGTCTAATTTAAACACTCGTTAATGACTATTGTAGAGTGTTGAGTGTAGAGTACGCCGCTACTGTAAACTATGGAATAATGAAGATGTATGTATTTGAGGCGCCATCTTATGTCTATTAGAGGGGGTGGCTGGGGAAAATTGCTAGGGTTGGCGATTCATATCCCTGTTATTAATTTTTGTATTTATGCCTTCATATGCAATAACGTACTTTTTACGAGAATTTTTAAAATTGTAAAGAAGATTAAATGGTATATTCAAAGCAGTGTTAGATATAATATGGGTATTATATGTATGAGAGCAGGAGATCTCTATATTATCTACATGTAGCTCGGTATGAAGTCAATACAAGCGTTTATCGATAGATTTTGGTCGACACATGTCGATAAATGCTTGTATCGATCGTTTTGGCTTATATCTGAATATTGTTCAAGTGTTTTTGCAAAAAAATTCTTATTATAAATAGTAAGAATAATGTTATTTTAATATTTCATATTAAAACTATTGTAAGTTTCAGATTAAATAATAATAAGCAATGAATTTTGTAAATCATGTAAAATTTTTATTATATTTTATAAAATTTTAACCGATTTGGTATCAGTATAGGCCTGACAATAAATGGCAAATTTTTTGTTGCTTTTGATTGAAAATAATACCAACACACGAAAAAAAATGCGTTTATACAAATACGTTATGTTACACATAAACTTTTATTATAATTAATTCTCAAAAAACCGGTTTGAATAATTACCTCCTTTTGGCAGCCCTACTCAAGAAGGGTAGGTTCCATTCGGGTATCTAAAATGGCTGCAAACGGCGCCTTTAACAAGGGTGGTCATTAAATGGCACTGGAACGAATTATTCGCGCTATCAAAATACACTAATAACCCCGGGTTCTAGAAGGCACAACCATTTATTCCGTTATACAAAATTTTCATTACACATTACACTTGTCGGCCTGATTTACTAGCCATAAAGACTCTAATGAACAGTATTAAATTTGTGCTTAAGTAGATACACACATGGTATGTACTAAAGATTCAAGGCTTTAAATTTGTTATAATAAGGTTCATCATCTTAAATTGGTCGTTTTAGTCTATTTGTTGCTGCCTCTTGAAACGTTGAGTCCTTACTGTCCCTTTATCTTTTTGAAAGTTGTCCAGGAACTTAAAAAATCGCCCAGAGAATTCTGAATCCTTCATTTTATACCTAGGTATAGTTCGCGCAAAACGCAGAACAATTCGAAAAAGGAGTGAGCTATATGGATCTCTATTTTGTTGATTGATTCAGCAATCACTTTGTAACACTTCATAATGAATTATGATTAAATAAAACAATGTTATGTGTTACTATTAATTGGTTTATTCTAAAAAAGGCTATAAAGTATCTTTTCACCAGTCGATGGGATAACGTGACTCCCGAAACCAGGAAGTGTAGGTAAATTCTGTTTTTATAGAATAAACCAATTAATAGTAACACATAACATCGTTTTATTTAATCATAATTTATATGGATCTCATTCACAATATTAGCCCATTACTTACGATGAGCTATCTGCGAATTTTGTGTATTACGCGTATGTTAGATGCGCAACTATTATTATGTGATGTAATCGTATTAAAACAAAAAAAAAAACTATTTTAGCTCAAATATGATTTATGCAAGCGTTGACCTTTGTTTCAGGTAAAAAAAATCAAAAAAATATGCGGTAAAATTAATTTCTCACGTCATTTTCCAGCTAAACTAATTAAAGATTAACTATATGCCGTGGATATTACTATAAAAATAGTATGTACCTATGTGGTACTGCACGTAATTTATTTTTGCTATCAGGAAATTTATTTTTAATACTCTGCTTTTACTCAGAATCAATTAAAAATATATTAACACTCGTACAATACGAAGAAAACAGCATTGATATGCATTGAGTCACTCTTTTTTTAAGTCGTATGTAGGTACGTATTTAGTAGAATCCAGAGATATCGCCAACATGATCATTATAACATTATTAGTAGTTATAGTCATCAAATTTGTTTTTTTTTATGTAAACATTTATCATTAGTAATAATAAAATATCAGAAAAACTAGACAAGCAATAATAAATCCTAAATAAAAAGGTAAAACTAAAGATATCCGTTATAAATGTTTGCGTTCACGTTGGTATAAGAATATCTATGCCTTAACCATGCTTGCCTATTTTGCAATGCACTGTCGGCAGTTTACCTCGTAATATGTCACTCGGACATTTGTTACGTGAAGGCAAGATGATGAAGGCCAGTCCAAGGTACACAGTATCATTTATGAAATATTCTCTTCTTCTTCTTTTGCCACGTTCGCTCCTATGTGGAGCATGTGGACATCACTAGATCCCTTCAGGAGACCCTGTCACCAGCCAGCTCTCTCGCCTCCTCCGACGTCGCCCAATACAGCCGTAGGATGGTCATCGACGGTCTGCCAGGACGGCGGGATCCTGCAGGCGTAAAGAAGAGGCAGCTCGGGTTCAGGCTCTCCCGAAGTATCCGGAGTACATGCCCAAGCCAGGTCCATCAATCATCAATCATCATAAATCAATATTCACGACTCCAGTTATTGGAGGTTTGCTGCGTCCGTTCCCTAACTACAGCGTTGGTTATGAAGTCAAACCTCCTAATGCCTAGAATCCTTCTCAAAATTAAATATCTTATGGGAAAAACCACATCTAAATAAATCGACCAGGTCTGGAATCGAACACGCTAAATCAAGTCACTGTGATACAGATTATGTTCTTCTGGGTTATTATGCCGTGTTTGTCGGCTTTGTGTTGCCGAAGTTTCATAGCACATTGAAGTGTCCATCTGCTGATCACGGCACAATAAACCAGAAAAACATAATCTTTATTTTGAGGGCCGTGAAAACTTACAAATTTAAAGTCACTTTAAGTTCATTATAAAAACAATATTTACAAAAGTAGAAGTTTGAGTTAAGGTTATCTTTTGTAAAATGTAAAAAGAGCTGTGGCGTATTAAATTAATAGCGAATCGGCTATTTTTTTGTATCAAGCAGTGTACTCCGTACTCAGTAACTAAATTGTTAGTGTAAGCGTAATAATAAAGGATCATCTATTAATTTTAATTATTTCCTCGTCCATATTATTTAGCACCGATCTCTCCATATAATTTAGCAAAGCAATTAGGAGGGAGTATTAGGGGACGTAGCGAATATGTACAGTCAGGACAGATAGTAAAAACGAAGATTACCAAAAATGAAATCATAAAATTCGCAAAAAAAGCAGCAACCACCTTATTTTGTTAGCTTAATTACCGCAAGGAAGGTGGATTGATATTTGGTTTATAAAATTGATTTAATTTAATAATATTTTTTTATTTAAAAAAGAATGCAATCTTATGATATTTGCACATATTTCAATTTGTTAATACTATTTTCAATAAAGCCTAAGCGGCTTGTTTTATTTTATTTAGGAAAAAACAAAAGTTTTATATAATACTTTTTAGGATAATTAACAAAGTACATATATTTTGTATAATTCCAATTACAGTTTTTTAACAAATATAAAATGAATGTTAGTAATAACATTATGCAACGTGTGTACATATATTGTAAATATAATTAAAGCAAAGAAAATATGTTTTTTTTAAAGTTTGTTTGTTGAAAATAAAATATAAATTGCTATTTATCTCAATTTTAATAAAAAAGATTACCATAACCTTGATACAATTACTAGGTACTACTACTTTCCCTCTTCGGCACCTAATGGCGCATAGGACATTGCATTGGCACACCAAGTGTAATTAATCTTGATCTCTTGTTACATGAATCGTACGCTTCAATACCACTCCATATATGAAATGTTTTTATTAGAAACTCATATTCAATAAAATATTTTATACTGTCCCCCCATCGGCAATCGAACCCGCGACCTCATGCATGGTAGCCCAACGCGCTTCTACTACACTACGAAGCGGAAAAAATAACCTAAAAATTTGGATTAAAAAAATAGTTGGTTTTCACAGAAAAAATCTGCTGTATTCATTGATGAGACTGTACGTTAAAGAATCTAGGCATAGATTTCTACCCCTTTAGGAATATTAGGCACTCTACCGTAGCACAGAGCTTGCAACCCTCCCGCGGGGTGAATCGGTCGCTAGGGTTGGCGGTCATTTATCTGTGGTGGCGGAATGAAGTGGTGGGTACTTACGTACACCATTTCAGATAGCGAACGGGGTGAAAACATTAAAAGGCTGTACGGGTCCGGCTACACGTGTTGTTTAAATTCAACCATTGCAGGTCTCCTGACTATTAACGATCCCAAATTTTCTGAAATTAAATTTACTGATTGTAAATATTATGTAGGTGTTGTGTGTTAATATATTTTGGTATTAAACACAACTTAGGGCATTTTCCGCCTCGTAGCATAGTGGTAGCGCATTTGGCTACCGTGCATGAGCTCGTGGGTTGAGTTCCCATAGGGATAGGAGGTCAAAAGTCAACATGAAGTATTTAATAACATTTGAATTTCAAATTTATATTTCATGTGTGATACCTTGGACTGGTTCTGAAGCGTAAGACTGATTGATCATCCTGCTTTCATGCAACAAATGATCACGATTCACTCCACTTCGTGAACCAATGCAGTTCCCTATGCACTTTTGGGTGCGGATAAGAGAAAGTAGTAGTAATAGGACATTGTTTGATTCTTAACTTTAAGGCTATATGCAATATACACGTGCGTGCCAAACAATACAGAAAAATTTTCACTGTACTTTAAATTAAGATTTGAAGCTTAATTTGTGTGTTTTAGTTACTTTAAAACAAAATGATGTCAAACAATAAACTTGAATAAAATATTCCGTAGATATAGTTTGTTTTTATAAACTACTACTACACTCCCTTATCCGCACCCAATGGTGCAAAGGGCACTGCATTGATTCACAAGTGCAGCGAATCTTAATAATTTGTTACATGAATGCAAGATGATCAGTTTTACCCTTCAGCGCCAGTCTCACATCATATTAAATATATTTATTTTTATTTTCCATATATGTATTCCATCAAAACGCTTTGATCTAATTTCATCACTTATATAATCTACAGACAGTTTTTAATATTATCAGTTTCTGTTTCCACGTTGGGGTCGGATCTCTCATGGAATTAGCATTCAGAGCGCGTCCAAACTTCCCCTAAAAATCTCAGCCCCCTTCCTGTGAAGGCAGAGGGAGGCGGTAGGCACGACTCACCCCCGCGGGCTGCATATGTAGCTAATGGGACAAGATGGGCTAATTACCACCCCTGCGTCCTACTTTCCCTGTATCTTGTACACCGCTATACTATAACATCCCCGTATACTATCTGCCTCATAATTTAAACACATATTATAATGAAAATTGTAAGAACTCCTCATTGCGTCAATTATAATAAAAAAGTATACTACATGGACGGCTACATTTAGAACCAGAATAACCTAGAAGGCCTCTGTTCACTGATGTCGAACATTCGAGAAGCGGTGTCCCTTTCTATTTATTTGTTTATTTATTTAAAAGAAATTAAGAACATAACAGAAAAATCCAAATCATTCTTAATACAATTATAAATAATACTGCAATAGATATTAAAGGTATAGCAAAAAAACAGAAAGTAACATTACAAATTAATTACAGTAGTACAGTAGTAGTAATTACAAATTAGAATGTGCTCTCCTGACGGAAGATCCACTGTCGTGAAATAAGTCGACATCCGAGGAGATGCGATTAAGTAACAAGATTGCTCTACCAACAGGCATAACCATTGGCAGGTTGGTTCTGCATATTGGCAGGTAAAACAATCGATGCTGTCTTTGTCGAAGATTATCAGGTACGAACAGACCTATTTACATCAGAATTTCTAAGTTAAGTATGCGACCACCAATCACCTGAAAAAAGTGAACACCCAAATAGACGTCTCTCCTCCTCCATAAATGACTGATAGCCTAGCATCCCTAGTAAAAAGTCGGTTGGGAGCCGGCAGAGAGCGGAAGCAACTTATGATTACAGTATACAATGTTTACACACAGTATTTGTCTGTCTACTAAATAATAATACACGTTTTTACGAGATAGTAAATAAAACGTCTTTAAATTGGAACAGTGTTCATAAATAAAATTACAATATAATAATATTAATTCAATATATTATGCTAATAGTAAATATGAAAAAAAAAACTTTGTCATAGGTTTATAAGAATATACATATGCCTTCAAAAAGGTTTCACCTAGTTAGGCACACAATATTTAAATAATCCAAGGAAATCTATTACAGCAACAAGAGAACATTGGAATATGTAATTCCAAAATTTTTCAATGTGTTTCCTAGTGAAATTTAATCATGTATTAACGTGAATAAAATTATTTTTATTCTGAGAGATTGGTCGGAAGACAGAACTACTTTATATTGATTCACCATAATTTGATGTAATGGTTTTAGCAATGTATATATTTCTCGTATCTCTGTCTTTTTTTGTAATATTACATTTTGTAAACTTTTTAAATATTTCTTAAATACTTTAAACTTCTGTAACTTTATGTTGTTGTATATATTTCTATGATAAATTTATAATTTTTGTTATTGGCACCCGATGACAAACTGCAAAAATTGCGGTTTATCGGGACGGCATTATTTTTAAGTTATGATTATTTTTCTTAATAAAGACTTTTAAATAAAAAAAAATAAAATAACACACATAGCAAGTATAAGACATATTATTAAACGTGAAAATATATTTTATATTAATATATTTGGTATACCTAAAAAGAAAACGCGATAAACCAATTAATTAGGAAAAACCTTTTATCATAATATTGCATAACGTATACGTATGTACGTCTATAAGAAATCACATTTCATTACCAAAACCACAAAAGTTTCGTCACAAAGGAAGACGAAAAACACAATATGACACCTAACACTGGGGAATTTTATATGAAATGATAAGGTATATTCAAAATCAGACATTTCTGGATGAAATGAAATGAAATTTGGCCGCAAATACGAGTCGGGTGTTCCAATGTATATTTATGAGGCAGCCACCGGAATTGCCCATTCTATATTTATTCCCAAATCCACCCCTTTACAAGGAAAGTATACGACCAATGAAATCAAATAGCGAACAAATAAAAGAATAGCGGAACAATGCTTTTGATGGGCAGAATGAAGAAAGGGGTGGACTGGTAATTTGATAAAAGAATTTCTGGAAACGTAACGCGAAAAATGCTCCTTTTCGGTGATAAAACAAATGTATATTTGATTATAATTTCTGTATTTTAATTAACCTAGTGATAATGCATAAATATTTTGCCGTTACATAAAACAATTAGCCCTGAAACAGGCTACATCTAGTTAGATTATTATTATATTTATCTTATTTTATTTTATTTATTTAACCACCTCAACAGGCCAGGAATTCCAATGACAAAGAAGAACAACATCCAGCCACATTCTACATATTATTATGTAGTAGTTTTATTATTATAGGGCTGTATTCGACCAATAATTGTTGTTTCCGTCACAGAAATTCAAATACAATTATTTTCGTAAAGTTTTCACATTAATTGCGTAATTTTTGTAAATGATTAATGAACTAAAAATAATTTTATCTTTAAAGTTGTTTACTGGAATTCACCCGATTAAATTCACTGTCAACATTTAGTCATTAATCATACTAATCAACGATGCAAATTGGGCAACATAGATGATGGCAATTAAGGACGCTCTTTGAGAAATGACGTGGTTAGATAAACTGCTTATAATCATCATCATCATACCATATCCGCTCCCTATGTGAAGCATATAGAATCCACAAACTGCTTCCAGGCCAAGCAATCGGCGCCAGCTACCGTGCATCCTCCCAAGTCAAGTCCACGTCCCGCAGCTCCAACGCAAACTGTCGACGAATTGTCAACAGTGGACGTCCAGACGCCGAGATCTGTGATACAATTTAACCTAGAATTTTTCGTGGTTTTCTCACTAAATTCATTTTGAACAGTACCTACCTCGTATTTTGTCTGATTTGAAAATAATTAAGGATTTTCAAACTTGTGCCTGACATAACCAAATAATGATGTCTGGGTTTTGGTAATAATGGTTTGGGCCGTTGAAGGACGTCCAGAGGAATAATTGACGTTTCCCCTCATTCTGGGAAAACCACTAAAAAGTTTTAATTTACCCTAATAACATATTATACAAGCGGAAAATTTATAAAATTTCTTTTCCAGTTATCCCAAGCAGAAAACAAAAATACACGAAAGTCAACCATTTAAAAAAACGACGAGAACAAGTAACACCTACATATTTTAATTAATTTTAAATTAAATATTCCCTTTGCAAACATAAATTATAACTTTTTAAATAACTTTTTAAATATACTATACAAACATTAGAAAATAGAAGAATATTAAATGATTTGCTCTTTCTGTTCAAAGTATTAAAATCTATGTTTGATTGTTGTCAACTAACAAATTTAATTAGTATACGAGTGCTTGGTCGAGTTACCCGTAGTAATGCACTATTTTACTGTAGCTAATCGTCGACCAATTACAGTGCAAACTCACCTATACGACGAATGCACGCACTGGCTAACAAGTATGCTAACAATATTGATATTTTCAACAAAAATCTAGGCATTTTTAGGGAACAGTGTCTGGATGCCATCTCTGGCGGTAATGAATAGCTGCCTACTGTGTAATTATTTAAAAATGTCTATGTAAAAGCCCCTATGGGCCTAAAAATAATAAAAAAAAAAAATAATTAAAAAAAATATAGCAAAAACAGCACACCAGTCAAACGGAAAAACTTCTTTAGCTTTGAAACTTGGATAACAGACTGGAGAATGGTAGCTCTACAGGATCCTAGTAGAACCTGGTACTCCGGAAACATGGCATTCACAGCTTTAATTTGGTTTCTTTTGGGTACTCCTATGTATTCTTTCTATAGGCAAAATTGGGTGTGTTTATCAATAAAATGTAGATATTTCAATGACATATTTTTGAATTTTTCTCTCACACTGTCGCTAATATTAAAGCATCCCGTATATTATGTAATGTGTCTTGTAGGTAGGTACTGTACCCATTTCTCCCCTCTTCGCCACCAACCCCCCTAAACCGTACTATCATCCCTGTTTTATGGTAAAAGCTACAACTCGGTCGCGATGTTTCATTTCCAATGATTCAATTAGTTAAGTGCTGCAATAACTTTGTGTATAAACTTGTCTCCTTTTGTTTGCGTCCTCGCGGTACTAAAAATCCATCGCCGAATTCTTCCCCATGCCTTTTTGGAGCATAAAAGGTCCTGCGATGGATATTTCATCAAATTGATGTCGTTAGTCACCTATAAAAATGAGTAGCGCGGAAAATATTGTCCATGATAAAAAAATGGCGAAATACGATACAATCGAAGATCATAACAGATTTTACGATGTCATGACGGATTAATAAAATGAGGTTATGACTCGTAAAGGGAATTAAAAAATGATACTACGATCTAATCTTCATAAAAAATTTAACGCTTCATAATACTAGATATTTATTGGATCTTAATTTAACATTAAGGTTATTATATTACTCGATTTCAGCAAAAATTTCAACGCAAAAGTACCTAGGTTTTTGAAGATACAAAAAAACTATTTTATGGTTTATCAATTAAGGTATTATTTAGTATTTTTTTCTGCATTATTTTATTTATATTCCTCTGTTTTCTGAAACCAATCTATTCTATTCGCTAGCAAAATAATATAGTAGCAATAGTAACTACCAATCTATAAGTCGTAACTAAAATTGTATTAATGAGTTTCTTAATGTTTTGTTTGTATTGAATCTAAATATTTTGTCTAAATAGCTTTCCCTTCTTTTATTTCGAGTACTGTACAATATATACAGTACACCAATAAATCTATGAGTAGGTACTAAATTTCTCTAAATTTTCTTGAGAAGTATCAGTCTATTTACAAAAAGTGAATTATTTATAACTCACTAATTTTTTTTATAATCTATTAAAACCTTATTTTATATCCTAAACGTGTACCAACATTTCTCTGTTTATTTTTTTATTATTGCTTATTCTGAATGAAAAAAAGCGTTTGAATTTATTTTGTATTGGATTATGGGCTCCGGTTCATACGTGGACTGCTCGAAACAATAAATATGTCAAAAGTCTGGGGCCAGGGATCACCGATAAAAGAGATAAATCTATCCAATATTTTTTTTAATTCGTTTTTGCACGTGAGATATTTAGGTACATTTGAACCTACATGTTTGTATACACTCAATATACGAACCTACCTATGTACGTAAATTTGCAAAATCAAATACTGTGAAAATTGAAGAAAAAATAGATATTTAAAAGTGACCGCTTGAACAAAATCAACTAGGTATGTGTCTCTAAAAATGTTGATTAAAAATTCTTATTGCATTCACTACTAAGATACGGTTGCACCAAAAAAAAAGCTAAAGTTAGTTAGGGTTAAATTAAAATAATAGTTCATTTTATGTCAAAATTGGTTGCAAAAGGAACCATTATTATTTGAATTAACCCTTGACTTTAACTTTTAACATTTCTTATACAAATTATATTTGTTGTTCATATGCTTTCAGGATCATGCAAAATACACGTTTTCAGAACTAAACTGATTCAAATATAAATAGTAAAATCTTTGTTACTTTTGGTCACATGTTTTATTGGTTGTAATTAAAAACATCTGTTTAAAATTACATCAAAAACATTAAATTACACATGTACCTTAGCCGCAATAACCCTCATTTAATTCAGGTGATGCATTTTATTCATGTTTAGCCGCAGATTGCTGTAAACCTTAAATATTTTTATTTTTGTTTATAATTTCTACAAAGGTACATTATAAGCATAAGGACGTTGTAGTTGATGAATTCAAAAGTTGAAACGGGAAGAAAAAATAACAACATTAACTGTTATAACTGATATTACCTATATTTTTTTAGCATACATTGTGTATGTGTGTGTGTATGTAATCAATCATAAAGAGTAGTATCGATTGAAGTCGTTAGTTTTATCCATTTCAAAAATGCAACATTGCACTGTGCCTATAAAAACTAAGTGTTTTCCTGAAACTATTTTTCACGCGGCGCTTGAGTTTTTCAGTTTTCATGACCGACGCCGGTCGTAGCTTCATGCAAGCGGTGGCGTCGGGACGTCAAATTCAAAATTTAATCAACTTTTTTGTCCACCGCGAATTAAACAGATCCACCCACGCCAGCGAGCGGTTTATTTTTTTATTTTCCCTGTTATTTTAGTATTTTTCCCGGTTTTTTATTCTTGTTATTCGAACTGGAGCGGTAATGAAAGCGACGCCTGTCTGTTTTGACGCGAAGAGCAATTATTCATCCATGCTACAGTCATCGTGGCATCAATTTATTGGTTTAAGGCTGTATTGATGGGGTGGCCGATGGGTTTATAGCCTTCTTCGTATTTTCAGAATTCGAGTTCAATTTTAATCACCAATTTTTTAAAAATATTTCCTAAAAGCTAAGCCCATTGAAACAACTGGCATTATATAAAGACAGTTTAATACTTTCTTGTACTTTGAATCATTGTTTAGATTATTTCATTCAAAAAAAAATTGTCATAGTAACTTAATTTCAGATAAATGCATTAAAAAATGGAAAAAAAGAAAGTATGGGAAGGCTGAACGTAGTGAATATTACACATGATGTACACCAGTAATTAAAAATTATTTAAACGAAATAATTTAAACATTACGTCATATAATTTGAGTTGATATAAAGAATAATTATTTACCCCTTAGCAAATGAAATTGTGTACTTACGAATGCATATATAAATAATAATTTCGAAGAAATCAAATTATTATTCGAAAACATCTTCATTTTCCACAAGTACCCACCTTAGAGCTGTTTTCGTTTTTAACTTTTTGCGGTTCGGGTAGAAAAGATAGCCGTAGTCTGGAAATGAAAGGGACGTCAATTTAATTATTCCCAAGGTGTGCGTTATACAAAAATATAAAAAGGGAAAATTATAAATAAAGGCTGCCGGGGATTACAATCGGGGTGAGTGGAATGAACGGGGCTCTCTTTAATTCATCCCTTTCTCAGTATTCATTATTCATTAATCTACTGTTCATACGAAAAAATTGCCATATGAGTTTTTTAATTTGAAAAATGGGTAGTATTTAAATACAAGCGTTACGCTTGAAAATCTCAGTTTTCTTTTCTGGCATGAGAATAGATTTAGAAAGTTTTTTAAATGACGTAGATTTTTTACTTTTTATCATTATAAATTATATCATTATATAAATGATTTTAAATCGAGGCTGCTTTAAAATAGTCGAAAACAACACACTGTGTAATAAAGACGTAAACTTTTGGGGAAGTGGGATTCAAACCTAGAGATTCTCATCCGGACTCACGACACAAATTACTAGACTACTAGATCACTTTTTTGTTTAATATTTGCTATAAATTTTATGAAAAGCGTTAAAATAATATTGAAATGTGCATGCAACGTTTTTGTAACTGCAAAATATTTGAAAATGTACCACAATATTACCTATATCACAGTAATACCTCCCTTCACCCTTCCACCCCATGCCCAGGCCCAAAACGTACATAAAGAGAAGCATGAAGCGCCATCTCTCCGCCTCGGATCCCAATTAACTAATATCTTACATCATTTTTAAAGCGGCAAATTTGCATTTTTATTAAGGGTAACTTTTTTTACCCCTCTTTCGCCGGCGAGGAAAAGAATAAGAAAAACAAGAAAAAAATACGAGTAAAACAATAAAGGGATTTCAATGTCTTAAGAGACAAAGAAGATGCTGAGGGGGTAAGAAAAGGATGTAAAATTCAAGATTCAGCGTAGTACGTTATGATACCGAGGATAATTAACTTTAAACTAATTACAGCGTAATTTCTTAATATTAAATATTTTTAGGGGTGTTTTTAACCCCCTTCTGAGAGATGGTGGATTCATTTTAATAATATGCAAAGACAAAGGAGTAATTAAAATTTAATTTTTCGTGTTGCTGTTTCATTTATATTTTTTTCTGCTTTAGATGACACCGACTGGGGAACTTTTAACTTTAATTAAGCGGGAAGACATGTAATTAGATTTCTGCTCAGAATACCTGCTAGGGAAATTATATTACTATGCAAGAAAAAAAATTGCCGTTTATAGTAAAAAAAAAAATAGTAAAACAATCCTTACTATGATATGGCCTGAACTTAGATAATATAATAAAAACAATGTACATAAAATGTGTTCTTTTAAATTGAATTATTATATCAATTTTTAAAAACTGTTTTTAAGAAAACCAAAAACACTTGAAAGTCGTAAAGCTTAAATACCACTTCGTCCACAGTAAAGTGCACAAAATATTTTTACTTTAAAAACTCGGGTTTAGATAGATTTTAACAATTTTTATTTCTCTTACTCTTTTATAGAAACGCTTTAAATCTAAAACCTTATCGAGTTTCTCCAGACAGAAACTTCAGCAATAGTCAGTAATCTATTTCACTACAGGGGGGGACTCAGATTAAAGCATAAAAAAATATATATTTGAAGCAACACTTTACTATATATCAACGTCATTTTATATCCGCTCTACATGAATATAATATATTATGAGCTCTACAAATTGCCTCCAAGCCAAACGATCGGCAGCCAGTTTCTGTGCATCCTCCTCAAGTCAGTTTAGGTACATATATATTATATTATACTTTATTACATATATGTAAGATACGTAAAAAACGACTGAAAAATCTTCGTTAGTAAATAACATTACGTAACTACCTAAACGTCACCCCATTAAAATAAAATAAACGCAGCTTAATACGAATAAATTGAAATTACAGAGAATTACAGCAATTATATTAAAATAGATCCATACAAAGCAATGTGTTTTATTTTTAAAAAAAATTACAACTATAGCTCTAAGACTAACTAAATAGCAATAAAGTCAGCAATAAATTGGGTATGATAATTTTTAATTAAAAAAAGAAACAAATTTGATTATTGAATATTCATAAAAACAGTTCGTCAATCGTAAACATTTTTACGATTTTTTTAAACGTATTTTACAACAAACCCAAATGCCACCCTGCAGTAGTCAGGCTACGATATGTACATATATGTAGTTACACACACTGGCGTAGTATATACGGGCGGGAAACGGAAATAAGGCTTCGGGGGTGGCGGACCAATCAGAGCGCGACACCTAGCGGTGAGATTTAGAAACACCGCTTTAAAACGGTAAAAGCAATCCAATTCTGTGAGGATAAGTCTATATACCAGTAACATTTTAGGTAGCGATGTCATTTGTACGAGGGTACCCTATCTACCAGGATCTAAATCTTTTATTTCATTCTAAATTCAAAGATGGACTTATTCGGATGAATGTTTCACCACCTTTTGGGCTATAAATTTTAAAGGCTTTTAAAGGGGGATAAATATGGATAACTTAGTATCTATGTATGTGCAATATGGATGATTTTATTGTTTATTTTTTCAGATATGAGGACACATCTTTTAAAAGATTAAGGTTTTGGAATTTTCAGTAAAAAAAAACATTTTTTGAAAAAAAAAATGGTAGTTTTTCTTTTTAAAATTTTGTTTTTGAAACGTTTCTTATTGATTGCGTACATTCGCAAATTTTCTCAACATATTTGATGTCACTTCAAAGCAGAATACCTGAAAATTAATTACGTTATTCGTCATAAGTTACGTAATATTTTTAGCGAGAAGCTAATATTGTTACCCGTTGATTTTCGCAAGACCCTTTTTTCTAGAAAAAAATGTATCTAACATATAAGTTAAAAATTATAATGTACACAATTTATTTAAAATCAGTTTGAAGGGAAGTTTAAAATACAAACTGAATCCATAAAGGGGATGAAATTCGCAACAGATAAAAAAATATAGCAGAAAACGCCCGCGTTGATACATCCATGAAAGCTAAAATCCCTGTTTACATGTAGACATTTTCCTTTATCAGCTCACGGAACATTTACTTCATCTCCTATCTCCCGCTTCTCGTTCCTACTTCCTACCCACTCATTCCTACCCACTACCCACCCACTCTTCTACCCACAACCCACGAAATAATCATTTCTCCCCCGCTTTGTTTTCTCTCGTGTGTTCTTCACTTATCTTTTTGTGATTTGGGGATAAATACTTAAGTCCTGCTCTATGCGCTTGCAGGTTTACTAGTAAGTTAAGTGCAACATGAAATTTAATCAAAATGCAATCACAAGACCTCATTGTTTTAGTGATTCACGCATCACAAAAATCATCAAATTAAATCGTAATTATTTGCATTATAACGATTTTTGGTGAGGATGAAACTGACTATAGATCACCATTCTTCCCATCTTGACAACATTTTACTATTTAACAAGACTTGTGAACAATAATTTAAATCAATCTTATGATTTTACATTACGCTTTTCATAACATACCAAAATTCAATGTACAAGCGGGAAACCAATGAATCCTAGTCATATTTGACCAATAGTTTCAAGAAAATCTTATAATTTATAAGGTCAAATTAATACTATCCATAATTTAAAAAAAGCGAAAACAGATTTTTAGAGAGAATTTGTGCAACTTTACTCACTTATGAAAGTTTTTACTAGAAGAAAAAAATATTTAAGGTCAAATTCAAAACTCATATACACATTCGACTCCAAAATACACATTTGACTCCAAACATGATGTAGATTCACCATTTTTTGGTTGCACTACGAGTTTTGTTGATCCATGTATTAATAAGTAGGTACACTTTATATAAGCAACAAGTAAGATTTCTTTCTAAATAAACTAATCAGCCCCAAGATAGAATAAACAATATTATTGGTATCTGGATCCGCCACGATGAGACTCTCTTATAACTTCGTCCGAATGAGGATCGGAATATGGAAGGACCTACCAGAGCTGGACTTAACAGGGGCGGGAAGTGACGACGAAGGACCACCAGGAAGGGCGAAGTATCCTGGAATACCCTGAAACACCACGTCGAACTGGCGCGGCGGGACACAAACGAGGGGCGCAGCACACTTTTACTCACTTTTGGTCGAGGGGGTTTCGGGAGTTGGATGGCGAGTATCACGAAGGTATTCTGGTGTAAAGAACGAAGGAAGATCAGGTTCACGAGAAGGACGGATGTTGCGAGGTTAGAGTAACGTTGCTGCGCTGAGCGAATATTCGAGACTGAATTTTAGTTGGAAAACAGGTGACAAAACGGAATGGAATGGGTGAAGGTAGGCAATACATTTTGGGAGGAATTCGAACTACCTATACCAGAGAGTATCAATGATGGCCAAACCAGTATCAACTCATTAGTTTGAATTTTTAAAAGTTACAATAGCTTTAAGACCTGGCCGCTTTAATAACTTTTTTATGAATCTTACCAATAGCAAACATTAAGTAATTATTAAAACAAAAATATGAAATTGTTGAATGGGTGAGTAATGAGTAAAAAATAGGTACTACAGTAGCAAAAACCATACTCCTATCACATAAAACTTAAAATTATTTGGATTTTGTTTTTTTTAAATCACGATTTTTTATCAACATATTTGTATCTCAGTAATTTTAAGTTTTGAGTTTCATACTCATTGAGCAACTATATGAAACACATACTTAATAATCTGAATTATTCGGAAATTTCTTACTATCGTCGTGTAATTTTACCATTCTCATATCATTTCTAAACTGCATTTTTATTTGAAACTCCCACCAACTTCCGCGCTGAATGCATCTCTGCCGCCATAAATCACATTTGGAGTTCCGTAGCCACGAGATAACAAATGCATCCGAGATCGAACCATTTATAACCCTTGAAACCCCCACTCGGATATCTCGACGTATCGGCCACGACTAGAGACATTGATACCAAGACATAGAACGCCATACCAAGTAATCTGCATAGCATCCATTTGCTCATCGATTTTATTCTGAAATATTTAAAAAACCAGGATACTGATATTGGTTCAACTTTTTAGGTAAATTTAAGTTCTAGTTAACAATTAACTAACTAACTAACTAACCAGAGAGGATAGAACTCCATACCACTCTGTCCTGACAGACTTCCTTTGCTTCCTCTTCATTCATACATCTTCTCATGCACGTACGCCGATTATTTCGACTTTTCACATGTCCACTTTCAAGTACTTATCAAATCATGCCATGTCTTTCTCGGCCTTCCTCGGCTTGTATATCCAGGCACACTTGCATTTAAACTTCTTTTAGCCATTCTTTCATCACTCATTCGCTCCACATGACCAAACCATCGTAAAAGCCCTTTCTTAATTTGGTCGATAATGCTTATCTCAGCCTTGCACTCTGCTCTAATTTCGACATTTGTACACCTATCATTCATAGTCTTACCACACATTCGCCTGAGAGATCGCATTTCAACAGCATTCAGTCTACTTTCATCCTTCTTTTTCCAACACCACGCTTCACTACCATGCATAAGGGTGGTACCAGAAATCCGTTGTGTACCTACTGCCAATTTTGCTTCTTTCGATAAGTTCTTATTTGCCACTATCGATTTCAAGACACCATTAACTCCGTTTCCGGCACTAACCCTTCTCTCAATGTCCTTAACCACATTTCCGTCTCTTGTAAACATACTTCCCAAATATAAAATTCTTCAACCTGCTTCAATCTGTCTCCATATTATATACGGTCATATTCACATTTCTTTCAAAAACCATCACATTTGACTTTTCCTTTTTGACGTTAATAATTAAGCTATTGTGTAAATCATTATAGGTACTTCTACGCATATAACTAATAATGTTCTTATCTAATTGATACCAAGTTGCGGCCATTGATTTTGGTCGACCATAATAGAATATTTCGACAAACATACAGCCCAATGCATTGATTGATTACAATCTCCGTTGATTAATGTAATTAAGTGTAGCATTATCGCGTGACATGTTGCTTTATCTTGTATTTGTATTTTACTTTGGGTAATATAAGGCTTGATTAAAATTAATTCTCCCTTAAACAATTATTATTATTACACGTGTACAACATATAAAAAAAGAGTATTAAAATTGATTTTGTATATCTTTCGTTATTAGTAGATTATAAAAAAGAAAGATAATACGAGTAGGTAATATAAAATTATTTTTTTAGTAACAATTTAATAAAATAATTTAAATTTTATAAACGTATGAAAGACACATAATGCATTTATTTTAACACTACATTCGACATAAAACTTTGTTGAAGGGGGTAGGTTTTGAAAACAATTAACCCAGAAATATCAGTGCTATATAAAGAGATTACTCAGTAATAGTCGATTAGACATTTTGATCAAGCAAAAAGCCAAGTGAGTTAAGTAAACCAAGAAACTACGATTAAACAAATAATGTTTTTCTGACACTTTTGCGAATTTTTCATATTATTTAAAAAAATAAATAAAAACATTAAAATTTAAATGTAGAAATAAACATACATTTAAACGAAATTTATATAGAAGTATTTTTTCGTTTTTAAGCTCTGGAGTATAACCAATTATTATGTGTTTCAATCATGTTTCAATAAATAAAATATTGTACAACGCTAAGCAGTAATTTTCTCAAACAAGTGATAAACGAAATAAAAAACATAAATGTGATTTATTTTGTAAGGACGAAAATAATACAATAAATAAACTTATATCAAAAACATGTTTTCATAGAAAACAACAAACTGTTTATTTTAGATTCCAAATATCCGCGGTGGCAACGTGTTTTTTTTATAAATATAAATAAAAATAATATTATGAGTTACTGTATGTCGGGAATAGGCAATAAATATTTCAATGTGTGGTTTTCAATGTCCATGTTTGTAAGATATTGAAACACCCCATGACGTAGGTATATAATATACAGGGTGGCCCTAGCAATAACGTACAAAATGAAAATTTTTTTAAAAATATTTCTCAATACGAAGAAGGGCTGGGAATTGTGAATGAGTTACTTGATGTGGTCGAATAAAAAACGTCGATTTGTCTGTATAAAAAAATAAATATTAAGTATGTAGGTTTTATTTTTTTATGGAAATTACCAATTTCTAACGAGATGAATAATCGTAAAGAATGCTTGTATTTCATTTCCAGAAAATTTAATTTTTATTTAATCGACCATGTCAGGTACCTAACCTTGAATCACTCTCATTCATGTTTAAAGATTTTCATGGTTTTGGTGTTATAAATTGTAAAAAAAAAATATAGTTTAATTGTGGTAATTTTTTCTAAAACTTTTAGACGTCATAAATCACGGTGCTACTATACTATCGACTTTCTCAAAATAAATAGTGTACACTCAAAAAGTTGAAGAAAGTATTCCATAAAAAATGTGTACCTACTATATGATGTATTTAGTCACCTAGTTGGTGGCCAATTTAGCAGTACATTTCGTGAGTATACCAGATTTATGTGGGTGCACAGAGAGAGAAAGGAAAACAGGTGCTTACGTTTTTACAATGGTCGTTTATTCACAAAAACTAACTACTGATGCTAAAACTTAACTAACTGACTGCAATATGATGGATGAAAAAGATTGGTGAAAAATGGTTAAAATAAAAATGATTTTATATTCTCGAAAGTTGGCGGGAATAATATTCCTTAGATACGCGTGCGATCACGAAGGGGCCGAAAGGATTCTCCACGTAGTTCGTACGCGTTCGTCTTCCATCGTCATCTTCGCGCGCGTGACGTCATTGTTTCCCGCCACATGTACATAATATGTAAATTTACAGTGATATCTATACAGATTGATATTAAGCTCTTAAATGTTTTTTGTTTTTTTTTCACATTTATGGATAATATTTCGAGCCACCCTGTACTGCCTACATATACACACACGTGACCAAGTTCTTGTTTCTATTTTTTTTATTTTCATCTATTTCCCATATTTCCCATTGACCCCACGGTTATTTCCTCCGGTTTCTGCGCCGGCATTATAGCTAGCTCCGCAAAATGGAATATTAAAACGATTTATCTTTCGGAAGAATATAAATATCGATACAAAATAATAACTCACAAAACCAAAAGCAATTTCATTGTTCTAACGTAGTAAATATTATGAAAAATATTGTTTCTTTATGTATATTTGTAATTTTGGCTATTTTTTCCCCTGGGTATTTTATGTGAGGTAAGTACCTACCTACTTATTAACATAGAAGAACCTGCCAACAGAAAAACAATTATGTAGAAAAACGTTGAGTTTTGAGTAAGTATAAAATACAAGAATTCGCGATCTTTTAAATAAAACAAAAAGTTTAAAAAAATTGTTATGAAGAAAATTAAACATTGAATTTGATTAGAAGTATGTAAATATAAAGTGGCATAAAACATGCATGGTAATAAATTATACTTATACACAAATATTTTTAAAAAACTATGCATATAGACTGTCCTAGTGTTTTTATAAATACAAAAAATTAGTTAGTTCGTTATCCACATCTAATGATGCATAGGGCACTTAATTGTTACACCAAGTGAAATGTACCTGGATTATTTTATTAAATGAAGGTAAGACGATACTTTAGTGACAGTCCAGGGTATCACAAAATATTAATATGAAAACCACATAATAAATAATTCATTTTGATTCTCCACAGGAATCGAGCCCGCAACCTCATGAATAGTAACCCAACGTGTTAACTATATACATAGTGATTCTAAATAAAAATGTCAAAAAGAATTTAATTAAAAATACGCACTTTACCATATTGAAGTATGATTGAGTGAATGGAACTTCTGCTCCATCAAGTATATTGGCTCGAATTAAGAGAAATGCTGCGGACACAAAAAACTAAAGATATTACAGTCGTAAAATCGTGGTTATTTGAATCTTCTTAGCAGTAGGTAGTAAAATTGTTCAATTTGTTTATCAGGGTACTTCTGTCAGGCCTTTCTGATAGTCCTGACTCATCAAGACAAGAAAAACACTATGAAAGTTAATAGACCGTCACGTTTTGTTATTTTGCATGACATGGCAGTGGAAATGCGATGATAGAAGGCCGTAAAACTATTCCCGACGGTAAAAAGGCAAGAAATGGCGGGGAAATCGATAGTTGTGACCGACGTCATTTTCTTTAACATTTTTAGCGTTTGTTTCCGCAAAATGTTCCAAATCTTTATTCAATATTTCAAATTGAATATTTTTATTTTATCGTACTAAGGCGCACTTTATATGGGACAGAAAGCTGTAGGTACAGTTTATTGTGCAGTTTGCAAACTGTCCCGTATAAGGCGAGAACTGTATGGAATATTGAATGGTCCGTGCGACATTTGGCTGACCTGACAATAAATGTTTTTTTATTTAAATGTTTAATTTTAAGTAGATATTGATATATTGAAAGAAAATAAGTCACAGGTAAGATGTTATAGTTAGTTACGTAAAAACGTGAATTTTTTGACTGAAACTTACTTAATGCATGACTTAAATATAACAATTATTATACTCATATTACTCGCAACTTTTTAATAAATCTTAAGATATAATTCATTGATCATTCAATTTTCCAAAGGTTCAAGAATCAAGAATAGTAAATTAATGACCGTACGAACGAACATAAATATATGTTTTACGTTTTGTAGCTTTTAACTTTAGGTAATAAAAATGATATTGAATTTTGATATAGTTCATTACGTAAGTATTACCTATAATAATGGATTCGTTTTACGTACTATAATAGGTAATACATATATCTGTAACCGATAGCCAAAAACCTCATCTTTTAAATCATTCTTTTTACAGATTTTCCTGATTATTGACAGTATTAAAAAAATTAAATGAGTTAGAAAAATACAGCAAAATGCTTCTGCGAAAAAACGCTGATTATATGAGACTTTTTTTGGCTCTCAGATTTAGTTATTGGTGTATGTATGATAGCCACATATTTTCATTTATTTACTTACCAGCACATTAAATATAAATACATGTACATTGTACATAATATTGTATTTGATTTATATCTATGTAGTATGTATTACGTATTACATAAAAAAACCTTGGAGACACATTTCTTTACGCTCAAATCCTTGGAGACATAGAAATGGCGATGTTGCAATAAGCTAGACTTAGCCCCCCATATTGTGAGATATTTTGTATCCGGTAACACTGTTGTTTCTGCAGAGTATATAGTTCAAAAACAGCAATAACACCATGCGACATGATCACGTCTATCCAAATAAATACGACCATGTTATTTACAATTTTCAATAGGAGTGAAAAGCAAAAATAACCTTAAAAAAATCGCTTTTTTTTTTAAATCACCTACTGGTGAATTAAAAACATTTCAAGTCAAATATTTTTTTTCTTAGACAAATTAATTTTCAAAAACGTTTTACTTTTTTAGAAATAATTTTGATAGTTCTGTTATTTTGAGAAGATTCTAATGTTTTTGAAAAAAAAAAAATGTAACTGTCAGTTCGTTTCAATTTGTCCAACTAACCATTCAGCAAAATTTACAAATTGCATTTTTCTCAAATTAAGTGTTCCCTTATTTTGCATCAAGACAGTTTTTAACCTATTATTTTAAAATGAAATTTTAAAATTAATTAATTTGACAAATTCAGGAAGGTTTTCTTAATTGTCTGTTGGACAAATAATAAATAATAAAAACATTAAATCAAAATATTTTTTCGTCATCTTAATCTTAATTTAAGTAGGTATTTTATAACAAATATTAATCCTCGCAAACCTGTATAGGAATTAATTTGTCATTATTAATATTTTTAAAAAACGTTTAATGAGTTCGGCTGGTCCAGAGCTTGAAATGGAAACACTTAAGAGAAAGGGTGGTCACCTGGCACACTCCATTTCTCCATACAAAAATGTGATATTTTATTTGTGAGGAAGCGTGGTCACGTCGTCCTCCCTGGATTTCATCACTCAAGCAATGATTTTATTGATTTTATATCAGTAGGTATCTAATAAAATCACGTTTGTATTATTTTACAATTTAGTTTTTTTAAATAAGACCATAAAAATACTAAAAACACGCCCTAGATGATATCTCAAATGTTCTACATATCTTTGTAAAGGATATTATCCACGGCACTGGAATCGAATAACATGTGCGGTGTGGACTGCGAGATCAAAACAAAATAAATAAATTATTATTTATGTGCCTATCTTTCATAACGTCAAAATTACGTAAATGACCAATTGAAAAATATCTCATTTCATCAACTTCCATTACTACTATTTTTCCGTGTCCGCACCCAATGGTGCATAGAGCACTGCATTGGTACACCGAGTGCATCTTGATCACTTGAATAACGGTATTTTTACAACCTTGTAGTTTTCTCACAATTTAAATAAAATAAAAAATCACAAAATAAAATTTATCACTAAAATAAATAAAAATATGTTTATTTTTTATCAGCATAGTAAAAAAATACTTAATTTAAAAATGTTGATTATTTTATCTTCGAAAAATTCGGGAAAGCGATACGTGTTGTCCATAAAAAAATCGTTTCATAATGCCGTCTGATCATTTTAATATCATGTAATAGAACGATCAAAATGTACTGCACTGGTGTAAATATAACATATTCAGTGCCCTATGCACTATTAGATGCGGATAAGAGAATTAACGAATTTATATAATTGATTTTTAAAAAAATTTTTTAAAGAGTGTAAAGAAATTCACATACTTTGTATACCCACGAACAGGTTATGTCCTTGTGACTTATGACGAACAGGTTATGTCCTTGTGGGATATTTTTTTTAAATAGGGATTTTTTTGCAAACCATTATTTTTTTCATTAAATAAAAAATTATAAATATAGGAATAGGTACCTTTCTATCAACTAGTTCAATGGAAATTTTCATTCATCAACCGGAAAGTTTTTTAAAATTATTTTAGGGGCAAAATAATTTCTAAATACAGCACTGGTCAGATAATACAAACGTAAGGTGACTGTTTTTTTCTTCTATTAAATAAATCACCCCACCGAAGCGCGTAATCCAACTAATACTGGTCTAATAAACACTTGGATTGGAATTCACAGCAGATTACCTTTTTATTAAATTTACATACAGTTACCTACTTAAGGCTAAATGAGTAAAGTAATTCTCGATCTAATAATACCACTCTTGTCCTCATTTTTGTTTTAATATTAATTATTAATTAATTATATATGTTCTTATCTACGATAGTGCAGGTGGTCGAAAATAATGTAAAATTTTACTTTGAATTAATATTAGATTATTAAAATTGCAAAAAAAATTATTGGCTGGTATTAGAAATAGATACTCGGGTGCATGCATAAATTTTAATCAGATACACAAAATAAAAATCTTTTTTCTTCCTCCAAATTGCTTATAAAAAAGGCCAGTATTTAAAAAATAATAATTTTAAAACCCTTTTATCTAGATATATTTAATATGTTTAGTTTTTTAATATATAGATATGGTTTTTTTCCTCCAAGAATTGTACTATGCAAACTCAATACATACATTAATTCAATTAAAGTATTAATTTCTATCTATTACTTCGCCTTACTTACTATAACAACCAGTTGTTAAAAAACAGGCATAAATACTCACTACTTTTCATAATGATAAATAGCTTTTATTGAAGAAAATAAACTCTACATCTAACATCTATCTATAAATCTCTAATTTACCAAAGTCTCCATAACTAATATCTCTTTTGTATGTGAGCCATAATCGCCCATGATTGACATATGGACGATTTTGATAATTATCCTAGATACAGACCAGCTAGCATTTTAGAATTCCAGATTTGGGGGTCTTAAATAAAATAAATAATAAGACCTATTTTGAATAAAGCGCGGTCGAAGAGATATTGGTGATACTTTTTTATTTTCTATATTAGGTTCGCCTCGCTTGGCTGCGGTTGGTGATTGTGTATTTGATTGATTGGGATGAAAATGAATTGAAAAATTAATGTACAAATCCATGTCAATCCAGTATCGTTGTGGGTGGGTTGTATTAGATCACTGATAAGATAACTACTATTGCATTATTTATTAGGAAATATTTACGCTCTTATCGTTACATCTACATATTGAAAAACATGTGTTTGTATAGAAGTCTATATTTTTATATTTTCCAGAACTAAAATCTGAATTTCTTCTTATACCGCTTAAGGAACAGTTTTAAATGCGGACTCTGCGGTGCGATTCTCTAAAGGTTTTAGACACTTCTGCGCATACGAATTCAGTACAAAATCGTATCGCAGTAGTTCCAAAAAATTACCAGAATCGAGGCCCTGGTGTCTAAAATTATCTTCGGATCAATTCCCCAGTCCCGCTCCGCAACTCCTTGATTGCCATTTTCAAACACAAGCATCATCAGTTTTCTTAAAAACAATCTTGTATCCGTTTTTTTTTAATATTTAAATTGAGGATATTTACTAATTTATGTTATAATAAAAAAAAACTTGTTTTAAACTTACGTTGTAAGTATTCTTTCAGTATTTTCAAGTACCTAATACTTTAAATCTCTAAATTTATTTTTTAATCACAGCGTGTGGATGGCGTTACAATTTACAATGTTTAATATTGTACACGCTCAGGTAAATTTGTAAATACGTGGCGTTCGCGTGGCAAAGCCGAAAACAACACCCTTATATTGGGAGTTTCAATAAAAATGTAAATTCAGCCGCCGACAAGGGGTGTTATTACTTTATCCATCATATTTTGTTGGGCACACAATAGACTTAAGCCGCCCCTGCATCTGTGTGGCGGTGATCATGCTGGGATCTATGTTTCGCTTTGGGTAGGTACACAGGGGCGCACTGGGTTTCTTAATTTCACGGAATAAAATTATTCCACAAAAAGATAACAACATACCAAATATATATTATATTACACAAATAAATAAAGGGAACTGCGTTATACAATTAAGAATCGGACTCTGTTTTGTTATAGGGTTAAGCTCCTGATTAGAATCCCTTGACTGAAATCTCATTCTAATACAGCAACATAGATTTCCACTTTCTGGTACAGATTAATTCAAAATTTAGAGTGGTTATTGAATTATTTTGATAAATATAAATATAAATATTTAATAATTTTGTAATAAATATCATTTTCACCTGTAAATATGTAACTGGAACATTCACACCTGTGAATGTTCTGTATATGTACAGAAAATAAAAAAATTAATAAATAAATGTATTACACGATTTTCAAAATACTTTCATAACTTTTTACAGCTATTTTGCAATCAGAAGAATGGTCTGAAAATAAAAAGGTAAATATGATAGTTTTTTCCCTTTTCTATACCTATGGATCTTACAGATGTACTGAATGGGGGATAAATGATGCACCGCTCGTCGTTCAAATATTTTGAACAATGTTTTATGGTTTGTTAAAATATCTTTAAGCTCATTATTTACTATCACTGACTCATAGAATCTCACATACTCGTACATAGAACCGACATTTTCTGTATTTAAAATCATCTCGCTGACATAAATGCAAATGAATTGCGTCTCCGCTATGATGATAGAACCATTCATGTACTGTCTCCCCTCGGAAATTCGAAAAATGACACACGTTTACATCTCTTTCCATCTTGACACATCCACCAAGCTGCATCCCTCTCGCTCCATTCAATTACCTCAGTAATCCCTCAATTATAACGACAGATGTCTCTCGCCGACAGGGCTGGATTTCCACAACCCATTTCCTCGGGAAAAACGGCAAATAAAACAGGCTATCAAATAAAAATGTCCGAATTGTTTGTATGAGACATGAGGGGTGGAGTGGCTAGGGATGGATCCGTTTGCTCGGGGCCGGGGATGATGCACACACTGGGGATGTAAGTAAGGCTGTATCGGATTAACTGATAATCGGACGTATATATCCGCTACGGAGTAATAGAATGTCGTGGGTTTATGTAGTATCCATCTTGTTTATTTTTTATTGTGACGAAATATAAGGATCTATTCAATTTCTCGAATATAAAATACATTACAGTTTTATATTGCCCTTACCTTTTATATCCTTTTCAGTAATAATAATAAACGAACGATTTAATACGCATTTCAACAGTTGGTTGTATAGATAGAACCAGTAATTCTTAAATAATTTTAGAGGATACCTTCATAAATATGTTGGAAAAAACCCTGCCGCTTGCAGACGATTTAAAGCGTCATTGAAATTATTTTAATAAGGGTCTAATAACTATTTATTTTCCTAAGTCTTCTGAGATTCAGATTAATATAAGATTAAGTACACGAAATAAGGAGGATTTTTTTTTTACTAAAATGAACCAATTGTTGAAACTATTTTTTAATAACTTCAATACGGAATCAATGTTGACGTTGAGATAAAGTATTATCCATTGCCTCAACCAAACGCATGTTTATAAAATAAATATGTGAATAAAATAATGGTTTTAAAAATGATTATGTCATATTTATAAACAGCATTTTGAGTGTGTCCAAATACTTGTGGACAAAAAGATTCATCTTCAGGCGTTTCCTAGTAGGTGATATAATTCGGTAAAAATCTCACTTGCAATCATAAAGGTTTCTGCTAAAATGCTTATCAATTTTCTCAATCAATGACAGAGAGTGTTCACATGTGAAGCGTTGCGCCATTTTACTGTTTATTGGCAGATATAGACATCAAATACTAGGTGAAATGGGTTGAAATGGGGTGAAATGGATTGTAATACATCAAGTGGCCACTTAACCCAGCCAATGACAGGTCATAAGCCCTAGATATCCATATTCCCTTCCAAACTTCTCGTCTCTGTTGAGATGTCAAATTGTAATGTCATATTTAAATAAACGTAAAATGGCAAAATAATCCACCGCTAAAATGCGTTATAAAAATCCGTGAGTCCAAATACTACCCTTCGAATTAATTGAAAAAGTGATTTAGCAAATTACACTTGAATCTCAACAATGAAAGGTTCCAGACTGCAAGCGCTGGCTCGGCGCTGGAGGCGGGACCGACGCGACGTATGAGAAACGATATTTTGATACCGCTGAACAAGTTTGACCGCACTATCGACACAATCGCCATTATGGGGAGCCAAAGCGGAGAAAAAAGGGCGGGCCTGCGCGGTAAGCCAAGCTCCAACCCCGTGTTACTCAAACTTACCAAATAGAGGGTAACATATGCGACGCCAAATTGCAATGACACATCTAGAGTTATTCGTTACTCGATGATTAATATCATTCTTTTATGCCCTTTTTAAAGCTATCGAATTCGCGACTTCATAATACCCTCGCTACGCGTTAGGACTTAAAGCTTTATGAAAACTGAATTAATGACCCATTGTGTACCTACGTTTTGTGAGCGAAATAGATTTTTAATAAGGGCTGCGAGATAGTTGGTTTGGAAGGATAATGCGGTATGCTAATTTAAGTGTTTCACGGTTTGGAGTAATCCTTTTAAATAAAGGGAATTAACGATCATTAATAATGGCGGTTTAATGACATTATGTTGCTGGGTGATGGACGTTTATTTTTATACTATGATACAATCATTGTGGGTTCTTAAATTATATAGATAAATCATAACTTTTCCAAAAAAGTATTTTCCTTTTTTATATTGGTTCTAATAATAAATTTTATATATTGAAAACAGCCCATTTTAATTGTGTATTTTTCGGCCATCTCTACAAACAAAGTTTTTTAATTCATTTAAGTAAATTCTAATAATTTGTGTCGTAAGGTGCGGCTCATTTACAGGCTCACAGAATTTTTCCTTTCGAAAATCAAGGTTTATTAAAACTTTGATTAATTTTTAGTCCTATCAGTTTTATATATGTACCTATCAGTATTAGCTAAATGCTCAACCATTTAGTCACCCTTTTATTTAATTTTGTAAAATTAAACTGAGAAGCTCACATCATAACTACCAACATATTTTTAAAATCAAAACGTATCAAATTCCATATTGACTCAATCAAAAGTGGTTCTTAGGTAAGGGGCCAGTGGGTAAATTTAAGCGTAAAAATATGATGTGTGTTAGTTAAGTTAAGGTTCGAGTGGTGCCTTTTGTTCAGTGGTGTTGGGGAACGCCCAGGGGTGGAATCATCCCCTAAAGTCCCCATTTAGGGGTGCTAGCCGCTGTATGGGGACACATCCCTCCCCTAAATTAATTCAGACAGATTGTCCTTAATGCGATGATGAAATTGATACCCAGTACATACTTCTATTCAATTCCAACAAGTTAGATATTAAACATTTTTAAAAGCGCTATTTAAAGAAGGTACCTAATATTATGATAAGGTACCTACCAAGCAGTTTTACCACTTGAACAGTGCGCATATGTGGCATGAAATTAACGTTATAATATGTTGTTTTTTTGTATCTACGAATTTGAAATTTTGTCTGCCTTGTGGTATAGTGGTAGCGCGTTAGGCTGGAATGCATATAGTCGCGGGATTGATTTTGAGTCGGGGTCAATATGAAATATATATTTCAATGTGGTTTTTCACATAAAACTATTTCATAATTGATGCCTTGAACTGGCGCGAATGCGTAAGGCTGGTCGTCTTGCTTTCGTGTAACAAATTATGAAATCTCACTGCAAAGAGTACCTACGTAGATTCCTTGTTTCCAATCTAAGCGAGTTAGTAGAGTAATCAATTATTAAATCGAATTAATTAATTCCACAGTTAGACAACTACTAAGGTAATAATCTAATTGCTTTCTTCTTGGATTTATTGATGCATAGGGTACTGCATTGATACACCAAGTGCATTATCTAAAATTAATTTAATTTAGTAGATGCACTTTTACATTTGGCACATCGTTCTAGATTAACAATTCATCTTGATTTTAAATACTGTTTTGAATACAGTACGAATGAAAATGTTAAAAGGACCTCACTTGTTTAGTAACACAAATATTCTTTTAAGAAGACAGTTGACTCCTTTTAGCATTACCGCCTAATTTTATCTGACACTTGATGCGTGAAATATAAAGCCGGCCGCCCACAAAAGGGCGTTGAAGATGTATTTCATTTGTAGGCCCCGGGGGTGTGATTCAATTCAATTTATCCCAGTTAACCCCGGTCGGTAGCCAGGGGTAGTCAAGGCTGCTTTTATACCTAATACAAGTCTGCAGTTAAGTAACACAGTAAGTAAGTAACACAAGTGATATCTTGGACTGGTTCTGAAGCGTAAGACTGATCCTACATGTACAAAATATATCAAGATACACCGAGCTTGGTGTAGGTACCAATGCAGTACTCTATGCACCATCGGGTGCAGATAAGGGGAAGTAGTAGTAGTAGTAATATACAACATTATACAAGGTTCCTGTTAAGTCTTAGATATTCAAGGCAACTGTTATGCCTAATAACCCTTCGAAAATGAATTTCAGAGAAGTGGCGTGCCTAGTGTTAGCTGGTGGCCCACTACGTCACTCGTACGTCATCACTAGACATTTACATCACACGTTTCAAAGTGTGAGTGTATTGACCTAAGTGCTGGAGTCTTTAGACGGTGGAGTTTGATAATAAGTGGTGTAATGAAATTTTTAGAAAAATTGTACGGAAACGTCCTTTCTAGTGAATTCTTTTTCGAAGACTACTAATACAAGTCTGTAGCTATTTTATTTTATTTTATTTACAGCCTAAGCCAATTTACACATATAACACAAATTAAAAAGTGGTTTAAAACAAAAGTTGTTTAATTTCATAACTATGGAAAACTACAAAGTGAGTGCTACAAACATTGGGTAAATATATCAATTCTTGGCACTTCCAACAATTTGCACATCAATGAGGAATTCGCAAAATGCCGGAAGATCCAGTCAAACAAACTCCAAGTCACTGGAAGAGTAAACAATTCCACACATTCTCGACAATGGGGAATAAAAACCATAGTTAGTTTTAGAAGATTTTACATGTGAGAGATTATTGCTTCTGTCGACTCGCGAGGGAACATGAAAGGAGATTTTTTGGAACAGAGATGGGACATCTCCTATTGAATTAAACATTTTAATAAAACACATTAGGTCGATTTCTGATCTAATTTTTTCCTAGGTAGATATTTTGAGTTATTTTTCTATGTAATTATATAAGGCTGCTGTTATCTATCTGTACCTAATACAAGGCTGCTGTTATGCCGTATACAATGCTGTCGTTATATTAAATATGTAGGTACTAGTATATTTTTCCTCTATATGCAACTGAAAGGGAACCTTCTCTTATAACGGCTGCGTGTGTGGGTGGTAGATTCGTAAAACAAATCATAAGTATTTTTTGTCGACGCATTAAGATAAATATATTTATATATATTAATGTTCCATAGAACCCAGTTTTCCTTTTGCAAGAATATTTACATAGCAATATTCCAAAACAGCAAATACAAAAAACACAGCCTTCCAGCCAAATACATCCACCATATCAATTTATGTCTATAAAACAACACATCATACAAAGCTATCCCTAGCGAGCACAAAGCATTCAATAAAACCATATCATTTCTGTAGGGGTTCGTATAATTCCATACAAATGTTCTACAAAATATTTTTCTCCCTTCAAAACAGTTTCCACGAAAGAGTGGGTATTATAATAATCTATTCATCTCTTTTCTATCCACTGGATTTTCAATAGTCGATTTGATATTTAATGTATTTGTCTCGTTCTCTCTTAACAACCGTATAAAAACGGTAATGGAATTTAGCTATTATGCTTCGGGAGTTCCATTTGATATCAAATCAGATGGAAGTTGATTCGATTTAAAAGTCATACACACAGTTTAGTGAGGGGGTATAATTAAGTTACAGTATGGTGTTATTTCAAAGTGATACTGCGTCCATAATTAAATATTTAATCAGCGTTATTCAATAGTCGGCCTATAGTTTAGGGGACTCTTCATTAAGAAGATTAAAACTAGAATAAAATTTATGTTCAAGGAATCCGAGTCATTAATGTAATTACATTTTAGTTTGTATGTTCTACTAGGCAAATAATTATTTATCGTTTAGCTACGAAAATACGACCGAAATGAGAAGCTTAGAAACTTATTAATGTTTGCTAATAAATACTTTCTTGCACGTAAAACAAGTGCTTGAAAGTGGGCATGTAAGAAGTCGGAATAATCGACGTGCGTGCATGAGAAGATGTATGAATGTGGAGGAAGCAAGAGAAGTATGCCAGGACAGAGTGGTGTGGCGTTCTATCCTCTCTGCCTACCCCTTCGGAAAAATGGCGTGATGGTTAGTTAGTTAGTAGTAAGAACTCCCAAAATATACAAAAAACTTTTTTTCCGTGAAATTTTTTTCGAAAGCGTTTAGTGCTATCACGGTGTGCGTATTCAATGTTTTTTTAAACACTTTTTGATTGTATATTAATTGGTACAATAAGCACTTTAGCATACTACTACATACATAAATGTAGAAAAAACTACAATAATATTATATCATTTTTATTAGATTACGGTTACGTTGAAACAAAGGTTAATAGGTAATAAAATATTATATTTAAAGTTAATCGTATTATAATAAATTAAAATATTTTGTTTGTGTGGGTAACCAATCACCATTGCTCCTTGTCATCACGTCATCGCAATTTGAATTCAAATGGAACATTAATCAGTGTCGTTCGTAGCTTGCATCACGCGCGCTTTTTTCATTCCGACGAGAGCCGATGATTGCCGAACCCACATCGTGGCCTTTCGGAATGCTTAAAGCTCATATAAACTTATTCCGTACAATGACAAGTGGGGGATCAAAAAGTCTAATTCCAGTGAACTTATGTGAAATGTGATTTTCTATGTAAAAATAAACGGTATTACAATTATAAAAGTATATTTTTTTCTCGAGCTCAGTTACCTCTTTGGGAAATATTTTTTTCTTTACAAACTAGAACAGTAGCTCAAGCACAGATAACTATCGACGTAGTTAAAAGCGTGCTATTCACGTGCTATTGCTAACGATTTGAGCGATCCCAATGACATAACGTTTAATACCGCGAGCATTGACGATCTGAGCCGAGCGGAGCCGAGCGGAGCCGAACTAAGCTATATATCGCGGCCTATGTCAAACGTCAAATCATCGCGCTTGTCGGATTTTTTTATTATTTCGACTGCTTTTCTCAATATTGGCTTGCCGAAAACCGGCTAAATTATAATAAAGATTGAATGAAGATTTGTGCGAAAAGATATATCTCGGAAAATGGCTCGCGACTAGTATGTGCTCGTTTAATAATCCCGATCGATAACTTTTAACGCGTGTTCCATTGTGATCGCGAAAACGTTAAACATCCATGGGTAAGAAATCGTTATCACGTCGCTTATTACCGAGTCGGTACTGATCTGTGATCGAGCAACTGGTGAGACATAAATATTGAAAATATTACGTGAATAATGATAAGCTGGATACGGTGAAGAATTATAGTAAACATTTCAATTACTGAATTTTTACCAAAATATAAAGTAGTTATTAGAATAATTTATGTTTATCGAACCAATCGTACACAATTTTTTTAGAATGTAACTTGTTTCATGATGTCGAAATGAGAAGTTGGTAATATAATTACACTTTAATTTCGATTAAAACTTCAATAGTTACGTAATGACTTAACTAAACTTTGTTTTCATCGTTTTTAATGGTTTTTCAAATGTCTACTGGGATATGGGATTTAACAAGCAGGGGTGGCACCCTTGCAGCCAGAATCCTAATTGTGTTAGGCTCATTAGAGTGAAAGCTTTATTGTTATAAATAACAGCGTCAGAATGTGATATGGCTGTTTGCCCATTGATGTTTGCACGCTTTTGCCCTTGTTAATATTGACAGTAAATCAGGGTTGCCTCTGAAAAGTTTATCGAATCTCGCATTTTCGGGATGAAATTTTGATAAATCTTACAATGATTATCAGTTAGCAGTTGTTGTGTATCATTATCACACGTTACGGATATAAAGCTATTTTTTTAAATTTTTTGTATTGCCCTGAAAAAGTTTAATGGGATGCTACTGACAATGTTATTTTATGTAAAGTAATCAGCAATCCATATTCAATTCACATGCACCACAGTCGCACAGTTTACACCCGCGCTGTGCAAGTGGGTACCCTGTAAAGCGTTGGACCCCAGATTCAATACATCATCGTGGAGGGTCCGACGCCTTGCAGGGCACCCGCTTGCACAGCGCGGGTTTAAACTGTGCAACCCACAAAGATAACTTAAATTTAAATTTTAAAACGCGAAACACAATTTTTAAACTCACATAACGCTGTTAATGCGGATCCCGTATTAAATTAAAGTACCCTCCTCTGAGCATGGTATTTTGTTTGGAAAACTGCATTTTGTGAAATTAAGTAATTTGGCGACCATTCCTTAACGCATGTTACACTTTATGCTTAACTCATTGACGACGCATTATTTTAATTACCTACTACTACTACTAACCATCACGCCATTTCCCGAAGGGGTAGGCAGAGAGGAAAGAACGCCACACCACTCTGTCCTGGCATACTTCTCTTGCTTCCTCCACATTCATACATCTTCTCATGCACGCACGTCGATTATTCCGACTTCTTACATGCCCACTTTCAAGCACTTGTTTTACTTGATCATGCCATGTCTTTCTCGCCTTCCTCGACTTCTACATCCAGGCACAGTCGCATCATATATTTTTTTTAGCCGTTCTTTCATCATCCATTCGCTCTACATGACCGAACCAACGTAAAAGACCTTTCTTAATTTTGTCGATAATGCTTATCTCAGCCTTGCATTCTGCTCTAATTTCAACATTAGTGCACCTATCATACATAGTTTTACCACACATTCGCCTGAGTGATCGCATTTCAACTGCATTTAATTTACTTTCATCCTTATTCTTAATTCATTTTTAATTAATTTAATTACCTAATTTTCGATCATTTAAAATAAGGTGAGGTAGTGAAAATAAGATAAAGAATCAGCCCTGTTTCGATAACTGATTGAATAGTCATCCTTATTGACATTGGAGCTTTGGCAATCGTTGACTTGTATTTATTCCTTGTTTAACTGAACGTGACAATAGTTGTATGGCAGTTCCGCTCTCGTCTCCCCATACTATTAGTTTAATTGAGTTGTTGAAGGCAATAATTCTCCTTTATTTAGCGAACGACTGACAATCACTTACTCTCTTGTACCAAGAGCCTATAAATGTTTCGAGATAATGCTATTAGGCGCAGTAGTCTATGTCATCGCGTACTTTTAATATAAATCAAAGTTAAGTGTAAGTTTTCAAGTAGTTAGTAGAACTTTGTGTAGAAGTTTCTTAAAATTTTCCGCTTAATTTGATTTTATAATCTCAATGAAGTCGTTTACACATCCTTGGAAATTCGCTTAATTTCTCTTAAATTAATTTGATTTACACAAAATAGTTAGAACTTTTTATTTTTCGATGATTCAAAATCGAGATATTATTTACATTATTATTTTTTTCAGTGTAAGCTTAATTTTGTGTATTTCACGTTATATATATTTTTTTGGTTTGAAAATGAAAGGGTATTTAAAAAAATATTTGTAAAACGAGAATAATAAAATGAGAATAATACCAACTTCAAAAAACTTTTTTTTTCATATGTTAAATAAGAATAATAAGAATAAAATAATGTGTATTGCAAATAAAAGATAAATTGATACAGTTAAAAATGATTAAAATTTATTTTTATTGTAATTATTTGTCGACTCCTTCAGGAAATCATGTAGTACTCAGTTTGTTTAATGTATTCCATTGTGGGTTGCACAGATCACACTAGCACTGTGCAAGCAGGTATTCTGCAAGGCATCGAGGTCACCCTCCAAAGAAAATGTAATTTCGACAAATAAGTAAAACGGTCGCGATGCAATGTACCAAGCAAGTGGGTAATACTTAATACACCCACCTAAATATCATATTATAGCCTACTCATTCCATGCTACTCCACCCTATTAAAGAAAAGATAAACGATTTCTCTCAAAGCATTGTTAGTTACAAAACGTAAATCAACAAAAAATAATTACGACAAAACAATGGCCTTAGCAACTAGATCACATAGTAAAGGGAGGCAAATTCATATAAACAAAATAATAGATATTCAAATATGTTTTATTATCAGATAATTTCTTTGTCGCTATATTTCTTTTTACTTTGATTAGTTTTAATATCAACTATCTGAGTTTATTATACTTTTATGTTATTATTATTATAGTACAACCTCCTTGAATTCGACGAATAAGTAAAAAGGTACAATGTACCAACCTTGACTTGTGACTCCGTCATCCCGAGGGCGTACGCCAGCTTCGCCCTTTCTGGCCCAGCCAGGTATTTGGTCTGCTCGAAGGTCTTCTCCAAGGCGAATATCTGCTGTCCGCTGAACGTCGGGCGGGTGTGCTTCTTCTTGCCGTCCTTGTCGTGCTGCTGCGAGACCCCGAGGGCATTCGCTGACACTGGAAAGAGACGACCTTATGAAATCATGGATCAAGGATTATGTACATTGGTAGATTAGATACATATATATTTCCAGAACTACGAGGCGAGGATATGACTTGGGAATATGTACGGGAACTAGCGGCCGATCGCTTGGCTTGAAGGATATTTGTGGAATCCGTGTGCTCCTCACAGGAAGCGGATGTGGAAGTGGAAAAATGATGAATTATCCGAATCCAATGTAACATCTTTATAACAACATTTTGAATGTGTCCAAATACTTTTAGACAAAACTGTATTTTGTCCGTAATATCTAGGCGTTTACAGAGCTAATGGCCTCGTTGGCTAGGTTTAGTGACCACTTACTATATTACAAATTCCTCATTCCGCCTAGAATAGTATAGTAGCCTGACAGGTCATAAGTCCTTAGCTCTGTGAACGCCAAGATATCCATATTCCTTTCTTAACTTCTTAAGTATATCGAGATATCGATTGTGACCTTTGGTTATATTCATGGCTTGTGCAATAATTTTACAAAATACAATATGTATTTTTACAGTTAGCCCAAGTCAACTTTTTCATTGTGTTGCTAACTGCATCGGTTTACGACTGTACCCTCTTATCTTTGAATGTGTGACATTTTCACAACAGTTAATCCCACCGACTTTAAAGTGGGGTTGATTCTAAAACCAAAACAGCCCCTTGCTTGTGTAGATCCTTATCCTTCTAAACACCCGTAAACCCTTAAATTCCACCCACTCCCTCGGATATTGTGCGTAACAACAAAGTCGGATTATGATCTGGAAAAAGGGTCATGTAAAAAAAACACAATCCATCAAGCTGATGGTGACAGTGTCAGCCCTGACTGACATGCCGACAGATAAATGTCTACTGGGCTTAACCAAATTTCGGAATGCCATTAAATTGGACCAAATGGTGTTTCGAATTGAGTGACCAATTTTTTTATTTATAAAACAGGTGTAGTAAATAGGTAGTGTAATTTTAAAAAAAATATTTTTTAAAGCAAGTCGGAATGACACATTGGTATTTTTTTAGGTATTAATAGTGTAATCTGTGGTGTTTGGTCGAAATCTGGTTGTATTTTTGATCATTTTCGGTAATAATACGCTTCCTTGATTCATGATCATTCCCATGGTGTTATTATTTTTTTGAATCATTTACATATCAGATCATTTAGTATCACAAATACACCGAATAAAAACAAATTGACTACTCCAAGGAAAAAGGCACTATCTCCGAATTCAAAGTATTCATTTCTGAAGATTTTAAGCAATAATTGATCTACCTCCGAAAATACTGATTAAGTTAGAAAATTAAAGAAAATATCGCACCTTCAGGACGTAATTCCAAATTTTTCGGAAATTCTCAGTAGAAGCAAGTAAACACCATCGTATTTGTTCATATCGATTTCTTCTTATTTTTATATGAAATTATACATCTTTCTGTGTTAAAATAAAATATTAAATAAATACTAAATTATGTATAATATTCTTTTTTCAGTCTTTTATGATGATATATCGTTACAACATTTTTTTGAATAAGATCGTTTTCGTCCTAATGATGTGATATGTAATTTTTTTATTCATTTAATGTCAGAATTCTTATATTTATTCAGTTTAAGAATTTTTTAATGTTTAACACAGGGTATATAGTAGATAAACATTTAATTAGATGTCAAGTAAATTTATCTATTTGAATAACCGACGTCTTCCTTGGAGCAGTTTAAATACACTGGATGCGTATTTTAGCACGTGAAAGTTACCTAGTTAACTAGTTCCATGTTTTGCCCTTCACCTACGAAAATATCATGTGAGAATTTTTTATTTTTTTCAACAAACGATTCTTTATAATTCACGTAATACTTGCACATTTTACAGCAAAATCGACAGCTAAAGCCCATTAAAAATCCGCAAAATCATGTCGAAATATCGGAGCCACGAGCCC
Source organism: Micrasema minimum (assembly GCA_022494985.1). Lineage (NCBI taxonomy): Eukaryota > Metazoa > Arthropoda > Insecta > Trichoptera > Brachycentridae > Micrasema > Micrasema minimum. Next base: position 118,883 of record JAGVSP010000127.1, on the reverse strand, counting down.
CTACTTCGATATGAAGGCAATATATCAGGGGCTTTTAGCTGCTCTAGGATTACCACTAACCCCACTGATGAAGTATAAGCGGGAAACATAGCCGGTATAAATATTCACCGTTCGACACAGACATTTTTTTTAAATAATGGCTTTTCATACGATAAGCGCTATCTCCCAACCGAATGTTTTTCATTACTTCCCCGATGGGAATATTCAAATTGAATTTTTACATTTTGAAGGGATATTATTTTTTCCGAATCGAATTCTGCTGGATAAATGTGTTTTTTATTTCAAATGGGACCTACTTAGACGCTTAAGGGAAGTGTATCATGTATTTTTTATTGTATACAATTGGAGATATTGATTTTATTTTTGCAGATAATATTCTAATGCGTACTGACGATAAATGTAAAAATAAATGTTTATCTGAAAAAACAACAGAACATCGCATTTTTGGATCGTAAGAACTAAAGTTAAAAGTACATAACATTTGTTACATCAATCTAAGCTGAGATCTGAATATGTAGGACGATTGGTTATTTGCTAAGATTTTTCATTAAATTTTTATGCGTATAACATATCTGTGATACAGATATATTCTGAAGTTAACTTAGACTCATTATATATATTACGATATTCAACCTAAGAGCTTTTTTTAGTAAAAGGTGTTTTAAAGTAATAAATTGTTATTTAATTATTGGAAAGTAATGAGTAAAATTCATTTGGATAATATTATCTAATATTTTTAAGATGTGTTGTTCATTGAAAAGAAATGCAGAGACGTTTATATGATGTCTAATTGTGGATAAAAAATGCACAAAACAAAATTTTTATTAAATCATAATAAATTTGGATAATTTTTAAATGTACTATTTTTGGAAAAAAACTCATAGATACGTTATAATAAAATATCTAAGCGTATTTTACCAGCGCAAGGATACGATAATACGAAAAACATTTAATATTTAAATTCGGTTTTAAAGTCCACCCGAAATCTGGCGAATCTCCATTAAAATTCGTTTATTTTTGATAATTCAACGTATTTTACATTTTGATTGATGGCGCCATCTTCCCGCCGAATGGTAAGGCATTAAGACGTGTTGAAAAAATATTAATGCTCTGCTATCGAACGCGTTAGCGGAGTTTGCAAGGCCAGGGTTGCCAACCGTCCTTGGTTTATGGAAATCCTCCCGGGATTGAAATATGAATAAATCTTGTGAATAAAGGATCGTACATAATAAAAACATTGTTATTTATATAAAGTATAGCACGTCCCAAAAACAATTACTTACTCGTCACAACTTCTTAAAAAAATTATGTTTATTTACTTGGACATGAAAAAATTTGATGACAGTTCCAAATTTCATAATAACCGATAATAAATATTTGATATCTTGGTACCTGTAGATCTGTATTTTTTTTCAATATGCTAATAAATTTAAAATACCATCACAATTATTGTAGAAAAGTGATTTCGATATTTAAGCGTTTACAGGACTTACGACCCGTTATGGGCCTGGTCAAGAGGCTACTTGATGTATTACAGCTGTAATGTACAATTTATCGTCTAAAAGTATTGTAAAACGCTCACAATGTTGTTTGTAAAATTATTTAGCCAACTAACCATCACGCCTTTCCCCCGAAGGGGTAAGCAGAGAGGACAGAAACGCCACACCACTCTGTCCGGCATACTTCTCTTGCTTCCCTCCACATTCATACATCTTCTCATGCACGCACGTCGATTATTCCGACTTCTTACATGCCCACTTTCGAGCACTTGTTTTTACTTGATCATGCCATGTCTTCCTCGGCCTTCCTCGACTTCTAAATCCAGGCACAGCCGCATCGTATATTTTTTTTTAGCCGTTCTTTCATCATCCATTCGCTCTACATGACAGAACCATCGTAAAAGACCTTTCTTAATTTTGTCGATAATGCTTATCTCAGCCATTATTTACTTTAATAAATATTTATTAGTAGGTTCTACTTTTCCCCGTCCGCACCCTGGTGCATAAGACACTACATTATTAATACATGATCATAATTATACATGTTGTATATTATAGATTTTCTCCATTCCTCCAGAATCTGCATATTCACAAATTTTTGGCGATAAAAAATTGTAATTTTACTGTGTGATTTTATCTATATTCATTTTTTACATCTCTACAGAGATTTTTTTATTTATTTTATTAATAATAAATTTGTTTACATCAAAATACATATTATGTGAATACAATTTATCAGAGAAAATTACAAAGTAACATAAATACATAGAAAAAGATTTTTTTTTTTTTTTTTATATATATAAACAAAAATCCCACAAAGGCATGAGCCTGTTCGTGGGTATACAAAAATGTCTGTTAGATGCTCTTATAATATTGGCAATTAACATTATACAAGTTTTTTTTTAAAATTAAAAAAAATTATAATATAAGTAAAAGGAAGAGGGGAAGAAACAGTATTTACATAATATAGATGGTTAGAAAGAATTTACTTTAAAAATATAACGAATTTTATTTTATAAAAAAAAGAATCTATATTTTTGGATTGTATCCAGATCTTTATAAGTTTTTTAAACGAGAATAAATTTGGAAAATTTGAAATAGTTATATTTTTATCAGAATGCAGAGAATTTACGAGTTTTGGTGCTATGAGATGAAGTAGCTTTTTTACCAATGTTGTGATTTTATTTATTTCTAAAATAGCAACCCTAGACGTGGAGTGAGTACAGTGCGAGGTGGGTGGTGCGAGGAGGAGAGGTAGGGTGGGGGTAGGTGGCGGGGCGGGTCCCGGGAGCTGTAGCCGTGATGATGATGAGTATTGATCCACATAATTCAGACTAATGACTCTAAATGGCCTACAAATGACTCTACAGTTTCCAGCGGGAGCGCCACTCCGCCCACACCTATTTGCCCGCATCAAGATAGCGACACGTCCGGATAAAGGGACATTATTGAACGGAAAAAACGTTAAAATCGCCAAAAATATTTTCCGAAATTTGCCATCGCTAAGTATTCAAATGAAATAAACAATATGTTATAATAGTGTACCCTGATGTTTGTGTAAAGACACTGAAAAGACTTTCGCGACGATGTAAGAAAAATGTGTTACTTTTAGATCTTAGATTAATATAGGTTTCTAAAGAATTACAGATAAAATTTTACAAAACACTTCATTTTTTATTGCGATATTCAGCTTTAAGTTTAGTTTTTGATACTTTTGTCCAATTATTGTTAAAACTAAGAATTACGCCATAATCCTAATCTATAGCCTGCCCTTGTTACATTTATGCTGTGTAATTGTTCATGAAGTTTTAGATAAATAAATAAATAATGATCAGGTAAACTATCACTAAAAGTTTGCAGTTTATTGGTATTAGACATAAAATAATTATTCATCAATGATAAGTGTTACTGTATTAAATTATTGTGCAATAACATTGATTTATATTATACTTAGATCTGCCTTGCTGCCTTGCAGAGTAAATTATTTAGAAAAAGTAATGACACGAAGATTCCGCACCTATAATTCATACCAATACACTTACACGGGTTGACATATCAGAGCCCTTCGACTGCTGGCAAGCATCCGCCCACACACCGCAAAAGGTATGGGTTACAATAACAGTATACAATACTAACCCGTTCCTTACGAGGAGCGTTCATGAATTTTACAATGCATCTAAAATGACTTTTTTTTTCTTGTGGACGGGCTGTTGGCTATTATTTAAGAAGAAAACTTTCATTGAATAATAATTATTTTAGGCTATGTAAACAAATATAAATAAACACTTACATGTGGAAAGTTACACCATCTTTTTTGTTAATTTTATCCGAAATGGTTTTTACACGGTTTCACAGTAGTAATTCCTGTGTACAGGAAGGCATTTCGGAATGTTTTCTGAACGTCCGACTCGGCCGGCGGTTAAAGAAATACTGAATACGCGTCTGGCGGAGTTGGAGGTTGTGGCGGAGTTGAAGTGTCATTCATTTTTTGGGTTCAGTTCAAATCTAAGTGTATTAATAAATTAACTACTACTACATCTTCATGTAACAAATAATTATGCACTTGGTGTACCAATGCAATGCCCTCTGCACCATTAATCTTCAGTTTTTATTTGAACGCATTCAAATGAGATTCTTGATGAGAAACCCGCAATGTAGACGCAAAACTCGTAACGTTTTTAAGCGAGCACTATTTTTTTTTAGAATAGCGTACTTTATAAAAAAAGTAATAATAAATAAAATTAACTAAATCCTCATTATGCATGTACCTATGTAGGTACCTACTTTGTGTATCTACCCTATGAGACATGGATTTGACGCGCAAATCCTATGCTAAGTAAGTATAATTAGAAAACGATAGGACTAATGAAACCGTACTGTAATGAAAGGCTCGTATTTGCAAAAACATTTTTTAGGGTGAAATTATTTACTTTTTTGTAAGCCTTTCTGATTTAATAATAACCGAGTATGACATAAATATCCATATATGTATTAGTAACATTTTCAGCGGGCATATTACGTAAAAAAATCTCTGTAAAATAAAATTTTATTTTTAAAAATCCATATCGTCTGAGCTTATGGATGCGAGCCTAACGTGGAAAGGCGAGAGAGCTGACTGCGTAGAGTCTCCTGGAGAGATCTAGTGATGTCCACATGCTCCACATAGGAGCGAACGTGGCGAAAGAAGAAAAAAAATCTATACACATAATGCAATCAAACCACTTGCACTATTTTGACTGTATTTTACTACATACTTTAATACGAACCTTGAACTAACATCAAGCCATTTCACCGAAGGAATAGATAGAAAGGATAGAACGCCACGCCGCTCTGTCCTGGCACCCTTCCTTTGCTTTCTCCACATTCATACATCTTCGGTGATAGAGCAGCCAAACGAGTTTATGATGCGAGTGTGCCTGGGTGTAGAAGTTGAGCAAGGCCGAGAAAGACATGGCATGATCAAGTGTAACGAGTACTTAAAAGGGTCATGTGAAAAGATAGAATAATCGGCGTTTGGGAATGACAATATGTATCTACCTACTTTTATGTACAAGTAATTATTAAGTTTACTTTTTACATTGTAGTTTTCATTTTCTTTTACAAACTCAACAGTGTTGGAAACCAGAAAAAAAAATAGAAGATGACTGTAGGTTGACAAATAATGACGTGCCACCACAAAACTAACTATGGTTTTCAAGCCCCGTTGTCTCGATTGTGTCGTATTGTAAACTCAAGACGGGATCTGGACTTCTTCGGTGTAAGTCTATCAAGATTTAAACATTCACTGAAGTAGACCCGATCCTGTCTTGAGTGTGTCCACATTTTATTCTAACTGTCTTAGCTTCACCAATTTAATGTTCTGTCACTTATTTTTACTGCTTGTTATCCCTATCATGCTTATCTATGTATTTAAAATGGATTTTACCTGTATTTTTTTTAATTTAAAAAAGATGCAGAAGAAAGAGAAGACAGGGTAGTATTTCACATAACACGCTCTTTCAAAATAGTTTTAAAAAGCGGTCCAGATATTATCGTCATGTAGTTTACCTAACAAGTCTTTATTTATCTCAATCTATCACGCAAGAAAAATAAAAACTGGCGTTTCAAAAAATTCGATAATGTTTTTTTAAGCAAGTTCCCATAGCTTATTCATCACATAGGAACAAATATTTGCTCTTTAATTCCTCAAATCTTTGGTCCATCACGTTTGGGCTATTGATAATAACTTAATCTTTCAGAACACCGTAATGTCACACCTTTACTATTCAGCATAAATTAATATACTGACTCAAAGTGACTTTATTGAAGGAATTAATGAAGGATTTTTACACGCCAGAGTTCATCCATTATTTTTATTATTCTTATTTATTTAGTTCGACGATATACCAAATATAGACTAGTTATTTACGATGCACTTAATAACTCGTATTATGTTCACAATTTTCATCGGTTTATTGGAGATCATTTTTAGCATTTGATAGGGACTCAAATTTGATTAATTTTTTCGGTACGTGGGTATATACGAAAACCAATTTATGCGATTTTAATTCTGACCATATCCGATCCCTATGTGGAGCATATGGAGTACACAAACTTCCAACGAGCTAAGCGACCGGTTGTCAGTTCCCTTGCTTCTTTCCACATCAGTTCAACGTCTAGTAATTCTGGCATGATCTCCCGATTGGTAGATAATATTACATGGATTTTAAATAGAAATATAAACTTCCGTAATATGATTTCCGTAGGATGGTCATCGACGGTCTGCCAGGACGGCGCGGCGGGATCCTGCAGGCGTAAAGAAGAGGCAGCTCGGGTTCAGGCTCTCCCTAGGCATCCGGAGTACATGCCCAAGCCAGGTCCAACGCCGCATCTTCACGACTCCAGTTATTGGAGGTTGCTGCGTCCGTTCCCTAACTTCAGCGTTGGTTATGAAGTTAAACCACCTAATGCCTAGAATTCTTCTTATACACTTATTCTCATTCGGCGGAGCTGATGTCCACATGCTCCACATAAGAGCAAACGTGGCGAAAGAAGAAAGAAGAAGAAGAATATGCTTTATTTTTATATCCCTACAGAGATGAGGTAGAATTTTTCAAATTCAGGAGTATGGATATTCTAAACGTAACTTCAATATCAACGAATAGATGGCGCGTTCAACTCGCTATACAAAATAAAAAATGCTACCTGGTGTAGATATTCGCTAATAAGCGGAATGGGGAATGTTGTAGTACCTACATAAAGTGGCCACTTAACCCAGCCAATGACAGGTCATAAGCCCTGTAAGCGCTCGAATATCCTTACTCTTGAATTTGAAAAATTCTACCTCATCTCTGTAGGGATATAAAAATAAAATATATACCTACTCCCGTCTTGGGATAAATCCAGATTTGTGTGCAAGTATTTGAACACGACCCAAAATATTGTAAGAAGAATATGATTTCATCTTAATTACTGTACTACGGAATCGCATTTAATTGATTGGATAAATAGTAGATCGGACAAAGCAATGTATTAATTTATAAGGAACACTTAATGTGCTTTTGAAGTATGTAAATGTAGGTAGGTACCTAAAAACAACGCAGCTAGTCCAAAGCAATATTAACAAGTTTCTTCCATTATTCCGAGCCCTTTATAAGATCCTAACATGGTCTTACCAGTGTTTCTTTTATCGAGAAATATAATAGCGAAACTTTTCCAAGTTCTTCTTTTATAGAATCCGATCAAATCGATGGAACACAATCTACCCGAGAAGACAACGTGTTACGAGTTGAAAACCCTATCGTAACTGCGATATTGTTTTTATTCTAGATACCAGAGTAAATAACCGCCTTGGATATTGAGACAAAATCGATAAACGTGTACGAGTCTCAGGTTCTTAGAGACAGGGTTGCTACAAAAATTAAAACAGAAATAGAGAGATAAAAAAAGCTAAAAATAGTAAAATGCCTACTACAAAATTCAATAATATGTAGTATTTTTAATTTTTCTGTACTTTTGAAGGGCAAATTATTCTCAACAAGAATCCAATCATCCTCTCGGCCTACCCTTTTGGGGAAATGGCGTGATTAAAAAAATCATGTACAACCTTTGTATTGTATTGTATCTTTTTTATTTAGCTATAAAAAAAACAGGATACAGCTAGTAATTACAATATCATTATTTCTAAACATTTGACTATAAACTACTTATTTTGATTTTACACTACACTATACTTATTTAAAACATATATTTTACACATTTTTTAAACTAACTAACTTCATCTGGCAATTTTTCGTATTCCTTTAGTCCTTTATAAAATAAACTGTTTTGTGTTCCCGCTAATCTATACTTTGGGAGACGAAAGTTTCTTCGATTCCTAGTCTCATAGTTATGACTGTCTTGGTTGTAGCTTAAATTTTTGTTCAAATATCCGGGGAGCATTTTGTTTTTTACTTTAAAAATAAAAATTAGTACATAATACATTATTCTTTGCTTTACGGTCATCATTTCAAGTTTTTTTAGCAGTGGCAATTCCAGTTCGTCTATGGCATCTTAAAATAGTTCTCATTCCTTTGTTTTGTATAATTTGTAAGTTTCTCAGCTCTTTTTTGTTACATAGAAATATCACACTAGAGCAATAATTGAAATGTGAAGCCACTATATAATTGTAAACCATTTTACTTATTTTTGTGTGTTAAGTTTATGAGCATTAAAAATTATATGAAAAAACACCTAATAATTACAACATTTTAATTTTGTAAGTTCCTTTTGTTTAGTACGGTATTTACTTAAAGTTATTTTCCCATATTACTCTCCTCCCATTTTTTAGTAATCCATTATAAAATTATTCGATTATTTCAGTCATGGTACTAGATTTGTTTAATAAAAGAAACGTCATTTATTATGAAATTTAATTTTATTGTTTCTTCTGAACACACTTTTTTACAGTAAAACCATATTGTAGATATATGTTCAGATTAACGTCGCATTTTAATGATTGTAAAAAAATAAAAAATAAAAAAATTATTTTGTCATTATTATCATTCCACTACTATCTTTTTTCTTTATCAGCACCCAATAATGCATAGGGCATTGAAAAAACGACTTACTTCGAAATTCATACTTTTTCTGTAGAATTTAACTGGCAACCCTAAAGCGTATTGAACGACCAATTTCATAAACTCATATAAGTGTTTGTGAGCTGATCGCCTACGTGGCTGGAAATCCTTAGCTCCTTCATCGTCTACTCCCCGGACCCCCTCTCCTCGCCTCACGTATCACAATACGCTTCATCATCAGCATTTTATGGAGACTCTTCAATCTCCTGGACATGAACACTGAACAAAGCTCCTTGAGATAGCTTTATCGTGAAGTTGATTGCATCAAAAGTTTTTACGTACAGTAGCTGAGAGGCAACATTATAAACATGTTTTGTCCGCTCCGTGATTTAATGGGTAGAGCATTGAGATACCGTGCATGAAATCACGGGTTTTATTCCAGAAATATCAATTGTATTTATTTGAATGTCATTCACATTAAATTATTTTACATGTGATACCTTTGACTCGCACCAAAGCGTAATACTGATCGTCTTGCCTTCATGTGAAAAATTATCAAGATATGTGACAATGCAGTGCCTTTTGCACTATTGGGTACGGATAAGGGAAGTAGTAGCCAAGAGCACTTTTTTAGTTATTTTTTAATGTTTTTTATAACAAACCGAATAATCACGTTTTAAAACCCTTACTATCGACGTATAAAGTATAAATAGTTTGTGGATTGAGTTGGGCGGGTTTTATTAAATGCATTTTTTTTCGTTTAGGTTCGGTATGCGAAATAAGGCAAACATGTTATTTGCGCGTTTAAAACAAAAAACAAATATTATATATCCCTATTTAAAATAACTTAGGTGCAGGTCTATAGATAAATTAAATATAATTTATTTATTCAATGATTCAAAGGTACCTTTTACATTTATACATTTTTTCATTAAATATTAATGCAGATGAAAGAAAAAAAATACAATACGCAAATATTTGACCAAATGCAAAAATAAGTTACAATAGCAGTCAAATTTAAAAAAATATTGAAATACATTCGCCCTACTAAAAAGGAAATTCAATATTCTTTGTATTAAAAAAATTCATCAATCTTTCAGAACGGTATTTACCAACAATTAATTTAAGATTTTAACCAAGATAATATGCATCAACTTGAAAAATTATTTTCTTTACCATGAACTGACCAATCACAGAGCTATGTTCTTTGTTCTATCCATCCCTTAGTGGTCCCCTTCCCTCACCAAACCACCCTTATATTATCTACTTTTCTTTTACTTTTGCACTTACAAAACGGCGACATATCTTTTAGGTTTATGGTATGATATGTGGGGAAAAGTAAGAATACTTTGTCCATAAAGAGAATTTATGAACGCACTGCTTATATTCTCAAACAAACTATTTCGTGGAATACACCTACGCTCAAATCTGAGATAAAATTATATCACTGTATTATGTTTAAAACGCATGGATTTTAAGAAATAAATTTGAAGTCTTCTTGGTTTTTCGATAATACAACGATGAAAATTATAATTTACTGCTAATTTAATTCCTAGCGTCCGCCTCGTAGATTTTCATATTGTTCATGTAATAACATGATCCAGATATACTGCACTTGCACCAATGCAGTACTCTATGCACCATTGTGTGCGGATAAGGGAAAAGTAGTAGTTGTAGTAGTAATTCCTAGTGTTTCAAAACATAACATCAAAATTCCAGAATTAAAAGAAAAACACTTCGATTATAATTGTAAATTGATGTTTCAAAAGCATTTATATCTACGGGTATAGTATTTAACATTTTGATAGTAAAATCAAAGTGCTTTAATACTTTTATATATATAATTTTTTATAAAAAACACATATTTTAAAATGAGTACTCTTGATTCTGACGGCTGCTGTAATGTTGCAGTGGCTAAAACACACCACTAAGGCTTAGAATTCGATTCCCTGTGAGGTCGCAAAATAAAAATAAAAAAAATACTTTGATTTCAATCCGTGTGCTCTTTTTGTTATATTCATTCTTATCTCGTTAAAAACGTCAAGACCAAATGCTTGTGTGAATTTAGTGTCACTTAATGTGGCCGTCTATTTTATAAATTGTGAATTTAAATTTACTTTGATAAATGCCATTTTATTTTAGTTATTGGTGACAAACTTTCGAATGAAGACACATTACGTAGGTACCTATAAATAATTTTTCAGTACATATTATCTTCCAAACACAAAGTGAAATGCGTTATGTACAAGTTTGTACTGTGTTTATGATTGCATAAAATCAATGTTCAGAGCGCCAGTCATATTGAATCATATTATTGAAGTTGATAGTTTTGATAGGGGAAAGATATTTGCGCGAGGGATATATAATATATAGCATTTCGTGGAGATGAAAAACTTGCATCGTATATTATTTTGAGAATATAACAAAAAGTGAGGATGACGCTTTTACAAATAAGTTTTTGAATTATATTATAAGATAAATTAGTTACATATATTTTTTAGTTGTGATAGTCAATCAAATCGTTTAAGTAAGAGTTTCAAAATCGAGGTTAAAATAATGAAATCATTCATCATCAAAATCATTTTTATTTTAATACCTATTTTTTTTTGTCAAAAGTGGTATTGGTTGTGATAATAAAAATTACATGCAAATATTCTGAGACATTTTTGTTAACACAAAAATAGCTTAATTCCTACTGTTACCTGCTTTCATATTTTAAAATTATTTTAATAATATTTCTATCTTCATTTCCTCTCTTGTCCGCACTAAAAATAGGGCACTACATTGGAAGGTACATCATGTCAAGTGTATTTTCTTAATTAATTGATTTGTAAAAAAAAGTTTTCTTAACGATTAATTTATTCAATTAAGTATGTAAAGCGATGGTAATTCGTCGGCAGTTTACGTCAGAACCTGACTTAAGAAGACGCAAGGAAACTGGGGAGCGATCGCTTAACTTGGAAACGGATACGGAAAGATGATAAAGAAATTAAAATAGTAGAAAGTTTTCATAGAAAAAAACACATTTTTATTACTTTTTTATTTAGGCACTCCTAGATATTTTTTCTTTTATTGTCTGAGACTGTTAAAAGAGACGCATATCTACAATCATTCCAAAGTATTTTTAATCTAATGTTTTCTGACTTTTTATATGAAAACTTTGATAGTGAAAAAAATTTGGATGACAAAATGGATATCCTAATGATACCCTTGTGGAACAATGAATTCCAAAGCTTCATAAAGTTTTGGAACACATTTTTCATATCTCTATAAAAGTTCTGGTAAATTCTTCGACGTTCACACGTTTTCCCTTCTATCTAAAAGTGTGTAATATAAGATCAAGTGTCCAGTAGCGGGAGACAAAAGTTTTGAATTATAACAAAAATCAAATAAATTCAAAATGTATTTACAGCCATTAAATAATCATACATAGAAATGACAGCTCCATACAAGTTCGTTAAAAATTTGAAAACAAAATATTCTACAGTTGTGATAGGAGCTGGTCAAAAATAACAATGTTATTTTGCCATAAAAGGTGAATCTAGCAGGTGTTTTAATGGGATTTTAATAACTAACCATCACGCCATTTCCCCGAAGGGGTAGGCAGAGAGGATAGAACGCTTGCTTTCTCCACATTCATACATTTTCTCATGCACGCACGTCGATTTTTCCGACTTTTTACATGCCCACTTTCAAGCACTTGTTTTACTTGATCATGCCATGTCTTTCTCGGCCTTCCTCGATTTCTACATCCAGGCATAGTCGCAACACATATTTTTTTTAGCCGTTCTTTCATCATCCATTCGCTCTACATGACCGAACCATCGTAACAGACCTTTCTAAATTTTGTCGATAGTGCTTATCTCAGCCTTGCACTCTGCACTAATTTCGACATTTGTTCACCTATCATACATAGTCTTACCAACACATTCGCCTGAGAGATCGCATTTCAACAGCATTCAATTTATTATTTAACTGGATTTAATTATTTCTATAATATGGAAACTTACTCCATGTTTCAGAATCAGTCCGATATCACACATGAAACATTTTTATATGAAAAATGCATTTTAATAAATATCTAATATTGAGTCCCATCGGGAATTGAACCCGAGATCTCATGGGTGATAGCCCAACGCGCTACCACAACTCTAACACAAGAACTACAACAACTTCTAGTTTTTGTAAATCTATTCTTGGGTTCTGACTATAATATTATCAATTTTTTTCAAATATTAACATTTGTATTAGCTTTTACCCGCCTCTGAAAAGGCTTTACCACCCCCTAGGGGGCCATATTCACTATCCCACAGTTAGCTATCAAAACATTGGAGTTCCGAGCACCCCAAACGTCGTATCCGCCACCCACCCCCGGGGCTGAAAGGCCTCCAGTCCCCACGAACCCCGGGTGCTTAGGGCCTTCTGCACCCGGGGTGCGGGGACCACAAGACAACGGACCACCCGACTGAATCAATATCTAGTCGCTAAGAAGATTCAATAACAGTTGGACGGAGATATGGCGACAAAGTGTAGTAAGGGTGGTTTTATATACCAGACTATAGATGTAAAAAAGTCGTCTCTAGTCGAATTAAAACGCCTTTTTCGGTATACGACTTTAAGCGTAACGTCACCTAGGCCCTACTCGTATCAAATTATTTCAAAATCATTTTAGATGGCGGAAAACTTTAAAAATCCTTTATTATTTGATCCTTTTTTATTAAAACTTAGATAAATAATATATTCGAATCGAGAAATGCATAGTAATAATAAGTAATAAGGGCTTTAAACACGATTTAAAATGACATTTAGAATGAATTTGAAATCGTTTTGTACGGGTACTTGGTACGACCCGCATGACGTCACGTTTCAAGTCGTTTTATACCGAAAAAAAACGTTTTAATTCGACTAGAAACTTCGAACAAGAATTCACTAGAAAAAGCATTTCCATACAAATTTTCTAAAAATAAAGGTTTCTTGGGTTAATTTTTTAGTGTTAGCCTGGTTAGGTTTTGTACGCTAGTGGGTCGTGGATGTTCAACTACCCATCAGCGTACGCCACTAATTGATAGAGATTGATCTCAGTGATGAACGCTCCACAAAATACCTCTTGTGAGAAGGAATTTCATTTCTTGGTCACTGAGTAAAAATCTCTATACTACAATGGATGTAAGGTGCTCAGAAAGAATGAAACGGTACTTACAGTTTTCGTGAACATTTATTTCACAGAAGCTAATACAAATGAAAACTTAACTACTTAACTAAGATTAAAATCTATGCCTGAAATGTTGACATGGATTATGAAGATTAAAATAGACAAAATGAATTTAAATTGATACGCAAACGCGGAGTCACGATGGTGGCTGCAACGATTCTCGTCCGTCGCTCGGCAGCGGTCGGCGGAGGTCGGTTGGTCCGCGCCGTCCTGTGACGCGCACGTGACGCGCACGTGACGTATTACTTCCGCCACAATTTCATAACACCGCTTATTATGAAATTCCACTGTCTAAAGACTCTAGCACTTAACATCTGCGTCACACGTTTCTTGTGACGTAGTGATTCTCCTCATTAATTAGGCCTTCTTGCGAAATGCATTTGCATACAAACCAAAATGGTTATTCTATCCGTATAATCATTTTAGTACTAATGTTGTTTGATTGAGCATTGGTTTTTCCATCGAGACAATATTCGCAAAAATGTTTCAGATTATTCTAATAATATAGGGGATGAAATAAAACGTGTAAAACCCTCTGAAACAAATACTTACACAGATCTACCCCAAGCCGTAAAAGCACACATTGGGTTTATATTAAAACCTAAAAAGCTTTTTGTTCAGGTGCATCCCTTGCAATTGAAATCGATGTAAGTCTTTTGGAGTTTGTATTATAGTTTTAGAAATGTATACGAAAATATTTATAATATCGGTGGTATGGGTATAGTTATACAAGTATACATGTTGATTCAATGAGATATAGAGTTTTTATTATCAAATTAGTAGTCTTGTACTGCAGTGGATTTAATGGATTAAATACCTTAATTTACACCGCTTCCCGGGTTGGATATCTGTCGAAGTCACTTGACAAAAATGTTATTTAATAATCCTAGACGGTTTGTAGTGTTATATTTCTTCAAAAAAGTATTAAGTCTGATGATTGAAATAAATTTCTCAAGATATACTAATTAAATTAGATATTATACATGGGGTAACAAAACTCGTAGTAAAACCCGAAAACTGGTGAATCTACATCATATTTGGAGTCGAATGTGTAGTGAATTTTGAATCTGAGCTTGAAAAAAATTTTTTTTTTCTTCTCATAAAAGCTTTCATTCGTACCGCAGATTAAGTAAAATTGCATAAATTCACATTAAAATGCTGTTTTTGATTTTGTTTTATTAATAGATAGTATTGATTTGACTAAATACATGATATTTGATAACAATATTAAAAAAATTATCGAAAAAAAAATAAACTTCGTACTCAATTTTCTCGAAAACTATGGGCCAAATCAAAATAAATTTTATTCCACAATATAGACTCCAAATATTATGTAGATTCACTGGTTTCCCGCTTGTACATCGAGTTTTGTTACACCATGTATAATGATTACTTCTTTGCTCAAATACTTGAAACCTACTTAGTTACTATGTAATTTAGTAATGGAAAATGTACCACAAAAAACATTTCACATTGTAGATGAATTCGATATTCGATATGATCAACTTGCTATAGAATATCATATAAATTAACTTGTTATAAGAAGATGAGTAGACACATACTCGTATTAAAAAAAGTGCTATAATAAAACATTTAAATAGTGCTTCAATTCATTATATTTTGTACCAGTCTGTATCTGCGCTTATTGGTTTTAAAATATTCAGTTTGCACACGATAATACCTATAACAAGAAAAAAAAAAATCACAATTGGTGAATTTATTACTTTCTTATGCATACCTTTATAATGTAAAATCTTTTTAGGGTGTTAGTTTTCCAATCTCCAAATTGAGAGATTTCCAGAAGTATAGACTGTAATATCATCGTATCAAATATTAACATCCTCGAAACACCTTATTTCTCTCGCTACACGAAGGCTTTATTTTTGTTTTCAGCTAGCAAATACTTCCCTCTTTATTCCTCCCCCTTGACATCCCCAGCCAACCCTTAACCAACTCATCTCAAACCAACGCTTCAAGTCTGGGAGGTAAATTGCCAAAATTTGAAAACTGAAATATAACGAAGTATTTCAAAAGTAACTTGTTATTCAAACGTCAAAAGTTGAATATAATATTTGTATCATGAAGAAAATTAAACTTATAATATTATTAAAAGAAAAGATTTGACTACCACAGTAATACACGTTTTTTGTACTAAACGATAACTGAAAATATTGAGAAAAAAAAAATATTTTCTAGATTAAAATGCATTGATCCATACAGGGTGAAACAAAACTCGTAGTAAACTGGTGAATCTACACCGTATTTGGAGACGATTGTGTATTATGATTTTTAATCTGAACTTGAAAAAAAAAATTTTTTTTCTCACAAAAGCTTTCATGGGTATGGCAGAGTGAGTCAAATTGCTCAAATTCTTTTAAAAACGCATTTGTTATTTTGTTTTCTTTATGGATAGTATTGATTTGACTAAATACGTGATATTTGATAACAATTTTCAAAAATTTATTGAAAAAAAAAAATCACTTGGAACTCATTTTTCTCAAAAACTAAGGGCCAAATAAAAAAAAAAAATTACAAAATCGACTGCAAACATGATGTAGATTCACTGGTTTTCCGCTTGTACATCGAGTTTTGTTACACCCTGTATGTGCCCAAATAAAAAGCAGATCAATTGGTTTTGCGCATTTTCACAAAAGCTGAATTTAAACTGAGTCTTGATTCAAATATAACGACACACTGAAAAAAAAAATTCCGATCAATATGAAAATTTGGGAGTCATCATGCATTTTAAAAAAATCTGAGAATTCGTAATATTTGATATACTGTAAGGAACAAATAATTTAAGGGGTTATGTAGACACCATTAGAACCCTCCATGAAAGCGTTATTGCCGACCACTCTTGCTTTTGCCATCCCATTATTTTTTGAAATGCATATAAAATACTGATTTGTCTTTCTTCTTGATGTGTTAAATTCTCTTAACTAGTCATAAAATCTCTAATTAAACGCGTGCTAAATTGTCGGTCAGATAGTAAAACAAGTTTGGTTGTGGAGAAACTTTGGTAGCTATAATTTAGTATTCATCCCCGCCGCGCGCCGCCGCTACCCTTGTTGGCAATACGTTTCTGCTTAGTACAATGTGCTTGCTACAAAATTAAATCCTAACCAATGGAGGCCATAATATAATAATACTCCTCGCTTCATTGTGCCCTCTTTGCATTCCGCGCTTCAGTCAGGGGACACAAACCATCAAAGTTTTTAGAGAATAAAGCGGCCGCGAGTCACGTGGTGTGGTATGCCCTTAATGTGCCGGTGATCGGTAAAACAGATTTTGAAAATTTACCGATTACCGTCATATACGCGTCACATCTGTGATAGGTACATATCTATACAAAACATTTCGATTATTTGTGTCCTTCTGTTGGACACGTATTAAAAAAAACTAAACACAGTATTTCTCGATAACTCTATAACACTCGAGAGTCTTAACCTGCCTGCTATTTTACAAGGCGTCAGGCTCCTGAACCTAAAATGTTGACAATCCCTCGGCAGTTTACGTCGAAGCTCTGAAATGTGGACCAGACTTGGGAAGTGCAAATGGCAGTCGATCGCTTAGCCAGGAGGTAGTTTGTGGAATCCATAAGCTACAGATAGGGAATGGATATTAAATGATGATGACAATGAACTCCGTTTTTAAGAAGAATTTTATTAAATACTAGGTACTACTACTTCTTTTCCTTATCCACACCTATTGGAAACACCAAATACAGTGTATCTTGATCATTTTATTACATGAAGGTAAGATGATCACATGATCAGTCTTACGCATCACTGCCCGTCCAAGGTATCACACACGAAATAATAATATAAAACCACATGTAAAAAAATATTTCTTGTTGACCCCCTACGGGAATCGAACCCGCAACATTATGCACAGTAGCAAATCCGCGCCACCACTATGCTATGAGGCGGACATGTATTAAATGCCTCACTATTACTAGGCAATTTTGTTTTTTCGATATCCTATATTTTAATTATATTATATAGAGATAATAATACTATCATATTTCGTTGATAATGGTTGACGATCAGCCCTTTACCTCAGAGAAATGCGGGAAACACTAATAAAACGGAAAGTACACCCGGATATGAATTTCTGGGAAGATTTGGTTTATTTCTCAGCGAGGGGGTTTATCTGGCGATTTCATTTATATGGGCGAATGTTTAAATGTTCGCAGCCACCTATGTTCTGTGCTCCGGGTAGCTGATCATGTATGTATTTACATATTCCTACACTTATCACAAATGTAAAATACTTGTTTAAACACACCCTCTCTAGTGCTCGCTTATTTGGAATATTGTTCTGCTTCGTATTTAAATTAATTATTTTAGTTATCTCGCATTTCACTTCATTATTTGTACGAAACTTTTGATGCATTGTATATTAAGAAAGAATAATTTTTACGATTTAATGTTTCCATTTTATTTTATTTAAACTTTTATTTAATGTCTTATAAATTTAAAACAAAATTTTAAATTATAACGCAAATCAATGATAGAATTATAAATATAACACAATAAGTAGTAGGTAGGTAGCAATTAAAAATATTTAACTAATATTTTGACTGATTGTTCCAGGACTTGTTTGATTTTTTGAATTATTTTTTATTTTTGAAATAGCATATATAATAAATTAATACTGCATAATATAAAATGCACATCTTACGCTATTTTTTATCAGATCACACGTTATTTATAACATAAACCTTCACTTCATTTTTTAATTTCGATCAAAAAAATCCTTCATATAGGTACGTTCTTCCCCATTTACTTGTATATTGGTACCTACCACACAGGCATAGGCAATGTGAATTATTTTACTAACAGATTTTTTATACTAAAAGAAATGCTACAAAGTAGCGGTGCCCCAGCGCCAGCGATTTTTCACATTTTAATTTTGGCACATTAATAAGTATCATATTGTCTCCTGCGCTTAAACATTCAGATTTCCCAACACGTACACCACACTCCACACACATACCACAACAACAACATACACACATGACATAACATAATCACTTTGTATACTACTGTTTGCTCACTTCATGTCTTCAGAAATTTGTCTTGTACATTGTGTTGTCCACGTAATTGGTGTTATGTTGTATATATTACCTTAAATTGATCTTAGTTCATTGTACCTGACATATCACTGTGTGCACAACATTAGAAATTAAATTAAAAATATAAATAAATAAACTAGACAATTCGAAATAAAGTTAGCAATTTCCATCTGCTGAAAACTGATATGAATAAGAATGCATGGTATCGAAATGCATTGGATAAAAGACAATGTTAATCAGTTTTAGGCGATTATGAGCTTTCTTTAAGATCGTATTATTAATAAAGAGCCAAACACCTTGTTATTAAAACAACAGTTGAGAAAACTTGAATTCGTTTTTAAAACAAAAAGATCGCGAGTGTTTCTCTAAATAAAATTACAGTCAGAAATTGTAAGGATTTTCAAACGAGTCAGCGCCGGCTTAACAATTCTCACTAACATACTCATAGTGTAATAGTGTTGTATGTAAATAGCTACGTTCACGTGAAACAGACAAAACGTAGAAGGTTAGTATGTTAAATACCAGTACATTATTACATTTGTACAGTGTTTGGAACAAACATGGTTATATCGGTGGTGTTTCCATTAAACTGACTAGAGGTTTGTACTATATTGCTTGTAGAAATAGATAGTCACAGGGATATTTTGCCGAGTGCCTAACGGGGTGGGGAAAAGAATAAAGTTGTGGAGAGATGCTACGAAACGGAGGGGTGTTTTGTTCAATTGGATGTTCGATTTTAATGACTTGTTCCGTCGTAGTTTGAGTTTTATCTTTACGGAAAATAGTTAACATTTTTTTGCATCAATGAGTACAAATAATTATTGCTATTTTATGTATAATATTAAGAGTTAAGAAGAAAGGACATTGTATGTATCGGATTAGTGGGATACGAACGCTAAGTATGTTTTAAAAGACATTTCAAAATTATTTTTAAAATGTATGTTGGTGGCTTGGAGGTTACTTACAATAAATCCCTTGTGAAAACGTTCTAGTTCATTATTATTATTTATGTAAATAACTTGACTCCAATGAGTCCAAGATGAACGTAGCCAAGACGAAATTGATGACAAACGTCAACACAGATGAAAGAATTCTACCTGTTGAAAAAGTCGAAAACTATGTTTATCTTGGTCACAGAATCACCATCGGCAGAGACAATCAGACCAGCGAGATGGAAAGGAGGATAAATCTCTCTTGGGTGGCCTTTGGAAAGCTAAATTCCACATTCCGAAGCTCCATCCCCAACCCCCTCAAGACTCGAATGTTCAACCAATGCATTCTGCCCGTCCTTACTTATGGCGCGGAAACAATGACTCTGACCAAGCAATCCTCCCATAAGTTGCAAGTTGCACAGAGGAGCATGGAGAGAATTATGCTTGGAATAACATTAAGAGACCGAAAAAGGAATGATGGGATCCGACGCCAGACAAAGGTCTGGGACGTGGTGGAGGGAATTGATTGGTTGAAGTGGAAATGGGCCGGTCACATAGCCAGAATGACGGACGACAGATGGACGAAACGCGTTCTGGTGTGGAGACCGAGAAATCAGAGGCCTCGAGGACGTCCACCGATGAGATCAGGAAGTTTGCTGGAAGACCAGTCCAGCAGTGGACCTCAACGGGCTGAATTGATGATGATGATGATGTAAATAACTTTAATTTAATTTTTGTTATAAGCTTTAAACTGCCAAGGGTAATTCATTAAAAAGAGAAAACTTTTCCTAGCGATAATACCTATGGTTAATACTGAACAGAAAATTTGTACTGTCTAGTAATTAATAGTTTCCGAAATTTAATCTGAAAACTTTAGAGAATTGCTAGTAGTTGGCTTAGTAATAATGACTAAACATATTAGTACAATCCCGCTACAAAATACTCTACCGGCTCCATTAGAAAGTTTTACGTAACTGGTGAATATGAGTACCTCGTACTAGAGTTTGGTTACCTACTCTATTTTCTCAAATATTCGGTAGAGAAGGAAACCACTCGGAGTTCCTAACAAGGTGTCACATCACCACTATTAAAAATTACTCAAACCACCCAAATTAATGAGACAAGCAAATAATGAAAGAACTTGAACATTTTAGTAAAGTGAAACAAACTGTTTTTATATATTAACATTTCTCCAGATGTTTTACATTCTATAAACTAGTGATTCACGTTATTTTTCTATAAATTCGCGTCTTTATTTTATGTTATTGCAGATATTATTTAAAAGGCTTGAGAAAAGGCAAAAGTGAGATAATGGATTACCTACTCTGGTACGTAAACCAGGTAAATTATTGTGTAGGTATTTTATGGCTTTGCCCAATGGTAAATTCAAGTAACTATTTACTCAAATCATAGTGAGCAAAATGTAAATATGTAATCCCATACGTTAAATGAAGCAGTACAAGCTTTGTAAATATATTCATATACATACATGTTTATTTACGAAAGGTTATGAAATTTCATTGCTTTATCCCCGTCATAAAAATGCTATCTCTCAGATAATAAAGCACCTTATTACAGGATATGAACAATATAAAACAATTAAAACAACAAGTTCTGCCATAACCCAGAATGATTACGACAATAAACCTTTTACTGTTAATGCGGCCATATTCAGTGAACCAGATTTCCCTTAAATATAACTCTGAGAATCTGAGGTCACACCCCTCTTTCTCCGTCCCTTATTTTTCCCTTTGTTTGTCTTTTCCACCCTCTCACTCTCTCCTTCCCCTTTTTGTCTCCTTCCCCCGTGATCATTAACCGTCTCCCCTCTCGCTTCACCCCAATTAAGGATACCACTTATTTTGTTAATTTTAAACATTAAAAGGACGCGGGTCTGGGAGAGACAATAATTAAACATGTAAAGAAGGCTTTTGTTTTATAATTGAGCCTGTTAATCCTACTAATTGGGTTAAAGTCCAATTGTGAGAGGAAAGGATACTTGACTTGAAATTAATATGGAAATAAGCTTACGTATTCATCAGAATGAAACGGAAATTATACAGATCTCTCAAATATTTACAAATTCTAATTGTTTGTCGAAAATAATCCTATTTCATATTGTTACGAAATTAAACTGTGTTGATTTTTAAGAAAAAGCTATGGATGATAATTTTTTCAAATATATAATTAAGCAAATTTATCTTAAAACGTGCTTTTCAATATGAGTTTACACACATAAAGCTCAGTAATAATAGTGCTTTATTTGAGCCACATAAAAAATATTTGAAAAATTTGCAACAAAAGAATTAGTAGAAAGGTATTATATCTACACATACCCATTTTTATAAAAATAAGCTATGCGTTTTATTTGAATTTTTCTTAAGCGATGCAAACAGATCATATTTTTTTATAAACACTTTTGAAAACTTTAATTGTCTTATTTTAACTATAAAGTGCAAATTTAATGAATGTATGAAATTTTACTTTGTAATAAAGTTGAGTTAAATATTAATAAAAAGGTACGGTAAATATTTCGGCGCGGGTTGGATTCCCGTAAGGGGTAAAAATAAAATATTTATTTAAGTATGGTTTTCCTAATAATATTTCATGTGTGATACCTTGGACTGGCGCTGAAGCGTAAGACTGATCATTTTGCCGTCATGTAACTTGATGCAAATTATCAAGATTCTCTGCACTTGGTGTACCTATGCAGTGCCTCTTCAGCTTATATTCTTTACTTTTTATTAGAAAATGAATATTTGCGTTTTATTGGATACCTACATATGTATAAACTCAAAATTGGAATAATTTCAATGAAATGCATAGAAAAAGTGATCGCATAGTGTTTCTAAATGGTGTCCAAAAATGTCATACTATATATATATATTTTTTATAACATTAATAGTTCGCCTCGTTGCATAGTGGTAGCGCATTTGGCTACCGTGCATGAGATCACGGGTTCAATTCCCGTAGGGGGTCAAACATGAAATATTTAATTACATGTGATTTTCACATTAATATTTCATATGTAATCCTTGTACTGGTACTGAAGCGTAAAACTGATCATCTTACCTTCATGTAATAAAATGATCTAGACTCACTGCACTAGGTATACCAATGCAGTGCCCTATGCACCATCGGGTGTGGATTAGGGAAAGTAGTAGTAATAGTATGTAATTTTTAATATACCAGTTCATTTTATTTATCCATGTCAATATTTTGGTGATCCCAGCCCTGAGATCACCAAAATATTTCGTCGGTTCTTCATAAGAACCGACGAAAGACGAAAGAAATATGTTTTTATATACCTGCGAACTATAGGTATTACACTTACTACCAAACTGATTATTACGAAAAATATATAACGCTAGAACAAATAAGCTGGAATTAAGTTACAAACACTAAATTACATAATATGGCAATAAACAAGGGTTGAATAGTAAAATTTATTACTGATCCAAAATAAGGGTAGGTTTATATTAACCAGTATTATTTGTATACCTCTGCAGAGCGCGATACACTTCCTTCTATTGGATTACATCTCAATAGCCTGCAGCCCCTAATTGATTAAAGTAGTGCTACTTCCGTTTATCGTTACACATTGTAACGAAATCGTTACATACTGCGGAGAGATCGTTATATATACTGAATGCCGTAAACGGGTCGTTATAACGGCGAGAGCAGCTACTCGCTAGTTGGAGTACAGTCGATGAACAAAATGTAAGGATCATCAGAAAATTGTTTTTATTACCTTAAAAAAAATCTTTACAGAAAAAAAAGTAAAATTTTACCGCATTGTCATTGTCATATTTTCTCTATTTTTGATAATTTTTAAAAGATTTTATTAGCAATCTCTAATCGATATATCTTAAACGTGAAACCTTAAATATTTCATTTCTTTTACATGTACGGTAAGATGCTATTTTAAAACATTGCTTTTTTATATATATTTTTTACCAAAATATGCTTATTTTAGCTTTCTTTTAATAAGTCAATTTAAATATTGCAATTTGTTGGTTATATTTGACTAGTTTTGAAAAATCATTATAGAAAGTAATATACATGCTGCGATGAACTTTTTTTATAAATATATATGTAAACTTAAAACATTTTTCGACATGACAAACATGTGATTTTTTCTCTGCTTAAATATTGAAAATCGTTTTTATACTTTGTAAATTACCGATAATCGTCCATGTTTTTCAAATTGTGAACTGTACTTCAATAGATCAACGAAAAAAAACATGCGAAATAATAAAAAATATATTGGTCGATAAATTTGGTCGAGTGATGTGTGTAGGCTTTACCGCTCCTGAAATAACTGAAACGGTCACCGTTAATTACCTTCGAAGCCTGTTAAGGGGACTGTCGCTAGTAAGTTGTTGCTCGCTACATTCACGACCAGTAAATGTTATTGTTTATTCTATAAACTACAATGTTTTATGGGTGTGCTGAAATCAAATCCGTTGGGCATATAGTTTATTGTTTTATAGAAAAAGTTAATCAAATAAATATATTGACTGTGGAATCTGTATTATATACACTTTCTACTACTACTACTACTCTCCTTTATCCTACCCATGGTGCATAGGGCACTGCATTGGAGCACCATAGGGTGGCTATTATTTTTAATGCCTTTGTAACGGTAGGTACTAATCGATTTATTTTATTACTTATCTTTTTTCACATGGTTTATTTGAATGGAACTCGTGACCTGATGCATGGTAGTCCGATGCGTCAACCACTACACTACGTAGCTAGACATAAGAATATAAATAATAATTATACGTAGAAAAATAATCATGATTTTAAGCTCATGGGTTTTTAATTCAATAATTGTAGAAGCGAAGTGGAAACATTAATATGTTGATACATTTTTTAAATTGAATAAAATAGAGCTTTATAGTAAAAAGTTTGTGAATAAACCAGTTTTATAAAAATTAGAACATTTTTTCTCAGCTACATTCATTAGCTCTGACGCAAACTGCCGACGAATTGTCAACAGTGGACGACCGGAACGCCGAGAACCTGATGCCTTGTAAAATAGGCATGCATGGTTAAGGCTCTCGGGAGGCATACGAAGTATATGGCCTAGCCAGCCGGAACGCCTTCGCCGAATGACAGTAGATACCAAGGGTCGCTGTGTCTGTTGCCTCACCTCTGTGTTCCTTACAAAGTCAAACCGGACGTAGACTTGACTTGGGAGGATGCGCGGGAGCTGGCGGCCGATCGCCTGGCCAGGAGTTCAATCACAGATAACTATCGACGTAGTTAAAAACGTGCTAACCACGTGCTAACGCTAACGATTTGACCGATCACAATTAACATGCGTTCATACCACGTTCCCCGTGCCGAGCATTGCCGAGCAGCCAAACGTCAAACGTCAAATCAACGCGCGTGGCAGATTATTTAATATGTCGACTGCTTTTCTCAATATTTGGCTTGCCGAACGCCGGCTAAATGCAATACGGCACTCGAGAAAGATTTAATGAAGATATGTGCGAAGAATATATATCTCGGGAAAGGGCTCGCGACTTGATGCGCTCGTTTAACAATCCCGATCGATAACACGTGTTCCATTGTGATCGCGAAAACGTTAAACATCCATGGTAAGAAATTGTTATCACGTCGCTTATTACCGCGTCGATAGTGATCTGTGATCGAGCAACTGGAGGCAGTTTGTGGATTC
The DNA here is from genome assembly GCA_022494985.1 of Micrasema minimum. Taxonomy (NCBI): domain Eukaryota; kingdom Metazoa; phylum Arthropoda; class Insecta; order Trichoptera; family Brachycentridae; genus Micrasema; species Micrasema minimum. The sequence goes on along the minus strand of JAGVSP010000127.1, from coordinate 93,437 downwards.
CATATGCTCCACATAGGGAGCGGATATGGTATAATGAAATGAATAATGAACATTCATTAGATATTTTAATTATCTAAACCTTAATAGTTTATATTTTACTAAATAATGGTCTTTAACCAATACGACTAAAATTTCTTCATTGGGTTAATAAATATGCAATATTTAAAACAAATAATTAGACAACTTTGTAAAGTAATCATCTAAGTCGTAGAGCGTCGTAGCGAGTAGGCTCTACATATGTAAACATTACCCGTAAATAGTCTCGCTCTACGCGACACGTGTAGCCCGTAGGGGGTGTATGTCGTAGCAAGAAGAAGATGTTAAGGGGTGCTATGAGTTCGTGGGATGAATAGAAATACCCTCCAGATTACATCAGCCGGAGAAATGAATTCAGGCAGCTTAACTTGAAAATTTTATGTGTTTTAGGCTGTTGTTAGTTGGAAACATCAGACAGTAAGATGAATCTCACTTTTTCTAGAAAATACGTACTATGGTCTAGGAAAAAAAATACAATTAGAGAGAGTTCGCATACCTCAAATATAACGTTTTGCTTAGAAATCTAGAGAGTAAAGTAATAACGAAAATATTTTATTGATTTATTTTATATTTGTCTAAGTACTAAATATGTGCCATGTTTTAATCTTCATTTTCAAAACACTGTAATCACAAAATTCGTATTTATTCATTTATTTCAATGATGCCGGATTCCACATTCAAGAGACTTGAAAGATCATTATTTCAACAAACATAAAATGCTTTTCAAAAAGGCGATATGAAACACTTTATAGAACTTATGACCTATCGTGAAATGATGAGCCCTATAAATCTACCATGCATAAGGTAGAGGGCTCGATTCCCGTTCGAGTCAACATGAAAAAATTTTCACGTGTGATACCGTGAATTGGCTCTGAAGCGTAAGACACCTTACTTTCATGCAATAGTCATCATCATCATCATACCATATCCGTTCCTATGTGGAGCATATGGAATCCACAAACTGCCTCCAGGCCAAGCGATTGGCCGCCAGCTCCCGTGCACCCTCCCCAATTCAAGTCCACGTCCGCAGCTCTGACGTAAACTGCCGACGAATTGTCAACAGTGGACGACCAGGACGCCGAAAACCTGATGCCTTGTAAAATAGGCAAGCATGGTTAAGGCTCTCGGGAGGCATACGTAGTATATGGCCTAGCCAGCCGAAACGCCTTCGCCAGATGACAGTAGATACCAAGGGTTGCTGTGTCCGTTGCCTCACCTCTGTGTCACTTACAAAGTCAAACCACCGCACACCTAAAATTCTTCAAAGACACCTATTCTCAAAACTCAGAAGTCTGCTATCTTGGGCCCTGGTTAGGTGACACGATTCGCAGCCATTCATGCAATAAAGTATTTGAAATTCATTGCATTGGTGTAAAGTGTACCATCTATGCATTACCCTATATAGTACACCATTAGACGCGAATAAGGGAAGGAATGAATTGTTCTTAAGTACCTTTGTCTTACCAAAGATTTTTACACGATTTTTAGTTCCGTTTAGATATGATTTGAATCGTATAGATCGTACAAGACAGGGGTGTCCATCAGTGCAGTGTAGCAGCTTGCAGTATGAGGGAGGAAGGCAGTAAGAAATGGGGTATGTAGAGACGATAGAGCATTGTAGAGAGGAGCGAGCAGTGTAAAGAGGAGAGGGCAGTAATAGAGGGTAACCCCCACCCCCTCTCGGTCCCGCTAATGTCGCCTGTCATCATCACGTGGCGTGAGGGTTTTTCGGTCAGCAGGGTTGCAATTGTAACAAGCAGATATGAAAAGTAAAAAATGTAAATGCTTAAAACCAAATCAATCAATCAAATATTAAAAGATTTTATAGAAACGTTGTTCAAATGGAAACAAAAATTATTTGGCCTGTTACGATCTTAATGAACTTGACAAATAAGACGTTAAGCGTTGAAAAACGCACAAAAGCAATGTCAATATTTAATTGGGCCAACGTAAAAAGGCGACTAAAATATATGATGCGACTGTGCAATTAGAAGTCGAGGAAGGCCGAGAAAGACATGGCATGATCAAGTAAAACAAGTGCTTGAAAGTGGGCATCTAAGAAGTCGGAATAATCGACGTGCGTGCATGAGAGGGTGTATGAATGTGGAGGAAGCAAGAGAAGTATGCCAGGACAGAGTGGTGTGGCGTTCTAATCTCTTTGCCTACCCCTTCGGAGAAATGGCATGGTGGTTAGTTACTTAGTTTTTTTTTTAAAAGGCATACGAAATTTTTCAAAATAAATAAACTATTTAAAGAAACTATTTAAACTATTTATTTCTACTCATAAAAAAATGAATACGTACTTCTTTTTCATATGTGAGTTATATTGCATTTTTGAATAAAATGTTTATTTTTCGTTACGTGAAAAAATACTTGCAAAGTTTATAAACCAAAAAAAGCAGAAAATCGTATGCGCTCATCTATGTAGATATGTGGGTATAATTTAATTGTTACAGTTGATTATATGCCTATATTCATATTGTATATCCCTATGATATGTATGAGTTATTATAGTTAGCACATAATCACGTAAGTTACGTTCACTTGATATGAGTATGTCACGATATTATAACCATAATAATTGCCCCCATAATTCCACAGACATACAATAAAGCCACTATCGATCTAATTAATAAATTTACAGATGCTCAATTCAGTAAATCATTCAAGCGTAGGTGCCACCTCCCAGTACAGGACTCAAGGACCCACCGTAGTCCTTATCTCCTATAAACACCATATTGGGATTACTGTCAAACGAGTTGACAAACATAGCCATATGGCGTAATTGATATATCTGCAGTATATCTCCGTATATCTCTCATATTACGTACACATTAATCAACTTGTAACAGTCCTTGGTGTAAATATCTAGTGCTGTTCTGTGAATATTTTAATATGATGTTATCATGTCGCTTCGATGGTGAATTAAGGACATACGCAGCTTTAGCAGGCCCGTATTAAGGATCCATCTGAGGCCGGCACAAGAAATTTTGGTGAATTTAAAATGATATTCCGGTTTTATTGAATGTCGCAAAACTTTGAAAAAAATATCACGTACCTATTTACCCATACTTCAGATTATTTTATAGGGAAATATCGTATCCGTTTTTTAAGAGTATCAATTCTCAAGAAAGAAAAGTTTTATCTTATTATTTATTGTTTATAAAGTAAAGTATTTATTTTATTGCACATTGGGTGTATTATATTCTTTGTAAAATGTTTGCCTATACAAGTAATTACGAGAAAATTGAATGCGACCAAATTATTTGATCAATATAATTTTTATTAATTTATCGTTTTTATTGAAAGATCACGTCATTCAAAAGTTTCGCAATTCTGATGGAAGATCATTCTAATAGGTTGTTGGTGATTCTAATAGATATGGCTTGTAGCCTTTTGATTAATTTTGATAATGGTATTTTTTACTCAGAAATTGAGTTTTTACACACTTAAAATTTCCCGAGCCGTTAAATTCAATATTTGAAGCGCCCTTGAGGTATATTTATACGAAAACGGCGCTATATAAATTATCCATAATAATCGTGAAAGCGCTGTCACCGAATATCCAACAGTAAGTAAACCGAACGAAATATGTGAGTAATCTTTTTTATAAATACTGTTTAATTTAAACTATTCATAACGTAAAACTGTAAAAACAATAAAAACTGTATGCTTACTTTATGAAGGTACCTATACCAGTCTGCTATTTATATTTTTTTTAAATTTTATTTTTTGATGCACTCTAATATTAAAACAGTAATATTATATTTATACGAGTACATTATATTACTTCACACTCACATCACACGTTATTTATGGTAACACATCCTACACTTTTTTTTTCATACAGATTTTTATCCCACCACTTTTTTAAAAGACAAATCTATACTTATTTAAATAATTCGGCCCTGAATATTAATATTCCCTACAAATCTTATTACAATAAAGTAACGGTGAATGGGTTTAAAAGTATCACCTTGTGCAATGCATAAAAATTGATATTTTACTGTCACGCGACTTTAGTTCATAGAAAATAATACAGCCTAATAACATAAGGACCCTTTTGGCTTGCTGAATAATAACCCTATCGCATAATTGTACAGTTTTACCTAAAATCCTTATCATCCCAGTAGGTCGTTCACGTTATCATTTTTATACACAATTAACGCATCGTTTGACACATGTTCGAGATATTATCGATTCCATGGAACCAACGTATTACGAAAGAGGATCTATTGGAAAAACTGAGTGCAAAAGACATTTAGAGTGTCTGTGTAAAGGCCGCTATTTTCAAATTGTATATTGGATGTTCAAATCATGGATTTCTTAATTATTTTTTATTATTATATTTAATTATTATCCTCTCCATTATTCAAAAAAAAGATTGCAAAAATAATTCTTAAAAAGCCCAGAACCTACCCTTCAAAATTAGTATTTGAAGAATTTAATGTACCATCAATTGATGAAATTTTTAATAAAGTCTCTATCTTACAAACTTTTAAAGAAAAAACAACTGAAGTGCAAAATTCACGTGACTCTAGATTTCCTAATAATTTAATATTACACATAATTAACAACAGCAGCGTTAAATCATTATACGTACGTGGGTAAAAAAAACTTTAATAAACTTCCGGAAAACTTAAAAACATTAGACAATTCTGTGTACATAGCTTTTCTTTTCTTTTCTAATCTTATATTTTTTAACCTCTTGTTGCATATTTATGAAAAAAGTCATGGTTTTTCAATTTGTTTTGCAAATATCTTGGAATTATCCCTTTAACAATTTTGTTAATTTCATTAGCAACACTATATTTAATTCATCATTTTTAATTTTGGAGAAATAATTTCCCTCTTTTCTGTCATATTTAATCCATATGCATAGATAGGCTTTATGATTATCAAGTTTGTAGATTTGGTTAAACTTTAATGTTCCGCACTTGCCTATTCTAAATATTTGTTTGGTCCGCCTCGTAGCACAGTGGTAGCGCATTTGTCTACCGTGCATGAGGTCGCGGGCTCGAAATATTTATTTACATGTGATTTTTGTATTAATATTTCATGTGTGATACCTTGGACTGGTAATGAAGCGTATGGCTGATCATCTAACCATATAATAAAATATCTTGATACAGTGCACTCGGTGTACCGATACAGTGCCCTATGCACCATTGGGTGCGGATAAGGGAAATAGTAGTAGTAGGTATGTTAACGACAGCACTTTCTTTCCTTGAAATTCATAATTTTGTGAATTTATATTATATATCTATTACTAAAATTTGTTAAGCTCTTTTATGTTGACGTCCATTGAAAGTCAATGTAAAAAACTCGGTTTTAGACTCAAAAGTTCAACCTCATTGCCTATTGCTATTTCACTATTACTTAACTATAATCATTGTCATTAACATTACCTTCCTATTAAACTGAGTTTTCTCCGCTATTAAACCAAACCTGACCTTATCGTTAAGCTAACAGCTTATTTTATACAACGTAAATTCCTATTAAACCTAAGTTACGAAAATATGTTTATAGTTTAATTAATATCAAGAGGGGCAGTTATGCAGGGCACATTGATATAGATATTAGATATGTAGGCGCTCTATGTCTATGTGATAAGGTCTATAACGGAGCCCTAAAAATTACATTTCCCATGTTCAAGTACAGCAATTAATTAACAAGATAATCTCGCATTCAATAACAAATGATAACCCATTATAATCATTGTCATTATAATTACTATCGATTAAACTGAGTTTGTGGGCTATAAATTGGTTTATAGGCTCAAGGAAAGTAATACTAACTCCTTTTAACTTATGGCTCTTTAAAGAAATTTTAAGGGAGGGTACCTTTAGAGTATGTATAAATTGCTATATAATATCTAAGGAAATTATAACTTGGTTCTAAGGATCTAGCAAGATATGTAGCTTATTGCTACAAATGTCACCTTTTAAAATTATGGCTAAATAAAGGTGCAAAAGTAATATCGGAACAGATTCGAAGAATAATAATTTCTTCAAAAACGGAATAAGGGAGTGTATTAACATAACATACTAACTATAGAAAAAGTTCGTTTCTATCTTTTTTATAATATGGCGAAGCCTCCAATAACTTTAATAAAATTATCTATAAACATATGAATGTAGATTTTATTTGAGAATAACCATGGCGATGTGGCGGCGTTTGTTTTTCTGAGTGAAATCACACTTTGGTTGATTCACATTTTTGTTGGAGTTAGCTTTTTTTTTTCTTTCTTTTCTAACTATTAACTCACTTTTATGTACATATAATTTATTTGTAGTAATCTTACGATAAGAATATTTTTTCTTTCTTTTTATCTATTTGGCTACTACCTGGGAAAAGGTACTAAATTGGTTTACTCTGTTTTCTTTTAATGTTAATTATAAAGAATTATTATTTGACTGTTGATTTTCCTATAAAATAAATCAATAAATTTGATAATTCAGGTTAAGTTGAAATGTTAGCGTAAGTAAGCAGGCTGAATGATTATGTAATGTAACCTAATATGTCTCAAATAAAAGAAGTTGCAACGATGGGAGATTATTATTGAGTTTTTAGATATTTAAATGAGTACATTCTTAATATCTAGCAATAAGAAGAGTAATATGGGACTTTATAGATCAAGGTATTATTTCTTTCTACCTCAATTCGTGTATGATTCAGGAAAGTCAATAATTGGATTAAGGAATTGGATTTCTTTTAAAACTAGTTGTTTAGACTCCCTAAATAATGCATTCGCCTGCACATTAATAATAATAATTTTCTTTAAATGCAGTTACATTTTCCGATAATATCCTCTAAACAGGATATGACATAAAATCTGATAATTATAAATAAAACCAACCTTTCGGAAATTGCGCAACAGGGGAAACAAATAGCTTGCCATTTATCATTTTAAATCACTATTAAAAACCAAATTCAATTTCATTAAACCTTCATTATGTATCAAAACCAGTTTCACGGAGGAAGTTACTGTGGGCCTTCTTTGGCCATTCTCATAATAATACATTTTTGTATAATAATTCTAAATAAAAACCATTATATATTTAATATGTAAAACATAAGTAGTAAACCTGTTACATTGGACTTTAACATCGGGCCATTATAATAAATATTTATGTTATGATTAAATTATAAATTTATCAGTTCAATCATAATTCAATTACTCGAGTTATGGATTATAATAAATAATTTAGTTAGACGCTAAAAAAGCTTCTCCGCACGGTTTTTTTATAATTCTCATAATGCAAAAATGTTTATGAGATTAATTGAAATATGAAATTATAAATAAACCGTACCAAAAATTTTCACTGAAAAACACTGGAACAAGAAGAGCAACGTTATTGTCTTGCAGCGCTATCGGTGTTGAAACTTGGTACTGTTACATTCCGGCTTCAATATCAGTAACAATAAAAGTACGATACTTGTATCCAAAACAAGTATCAGGATACAAGCATCAGTGACTGTGGCGCATTTTCTCTTAACTCGCCATTTTCTCTTAAAATACAGCGTGACGCGGTTTCTCGACCACATTGATACCCCACGAAGTGTCTAAAGGCGCAAATGAAGTACTATATAACTTCAAAAAAATAAGTAGTATAACCGAACAGTACATATTTATAATAAAATAATTATTTATGATTTTTAGAATACCGTAAATCTTCATCAGTTGAATCATACATTCAGCATTATTATATATTGACATGAAAAACTAATATTTTACTTCTTGCAAAGAAATCATTACTCAGACGTTTTTTTAGAAATATTGTATCGAACTGTTATTTACTCTATATTGGAGCAGTATACCTAGCACAAATTATTCAGAAAACCGTACAAAACTAATTTACAAAATAAACATCGTAAAGAGAAAGTCCATGTAAATTTTTTTTACTTAATTAATGTTATCGTGATTGGATAAAAAAAGACAGAGAAACATAATTTGTTAAATTATAAAATACGTATACCTTATGACCAAATAAAGGGTTGTGTTAATTAACTGTGGCAATTATTAAGAAAATATAATAAATACTCAAAAATTTTCATAAATTTCGTAACGGGGCAAAAGGATATGATTCTAAATAACATAATAATTATGCATTTTGACTTCACATTAAATATAATTTTAATATGAATTTATTTTAAAATTTTCAAATTTATAGTAAAGAAACTAATTTTCAGGCAACAAGAATACTAATTCCGCTGAATCTACTCGAGTTCATTTTAGGACACCTGTTAAATTGTACTTAAATAGAGATCTACCTGTTGGATGACAGAGGGTTCACATGTTATAAACTAAAACGAATTATGGATATCAAAAGTAATTGTAAGAGAAGTCCATTTAAATGTTTTTTATGAATAATGTGTAATCCTTTGATATGTGGCCCTTAACCCAGAAAACAATCTATGAAGGTCTAAGCCCTAAATAACCTATAATAAAACCTACAGACCTAAATGTACTTAAATAAATATTTGTGATTGTTTCAATAGCTTTCGAGGGCAGGTCATATAATAATTACTGCTTATAAAAAATTATGCCTACCTCCAACTTGCGTTTTGTTATAACTTTACATAATTTAACAAAAATAATTCTCTAAAATTATCAAATATTATTTTTAAACAAAATGCTATTCTTGTAATTAAAAATTAGGGTAACATTTTGAGAAAAATAAAAAAGTACTTGTATTTTGAACTCATACTTCGTCAATGGATGTTTATTAAAAATTCGCTGTATTAAACGTTTATAAGCATAACAAACAAAATAAGATTTTACTCAAGTTATTTCCTAAGCCGTTAAACGGAAACATCGTCACAATAAAAAAAGGAATAACTGCTAAAAACATGCTTAGCAATTGTCTTCTCAACTGGCTTTTAAAATACTTAAATGTATATCTGTGATTGTTTCAAATTGGGCGGAGATGGTCATATCTAAATAATAGGTTTACTGTTAAATACATCAAATGGCCACTTATCACTGTGCCAATTCCATAAGGCAACTAACATAGTTATCCATAACCAATACTTTCTCGTCTCTGTTGCGTATTTCATTAATTGTTTAAAAAAGGACAAATTTTAATCATTCTTTAACCTAAATTAAATTATCATGTATTACATTTAGTTTGTCCATGCTACTTAAGTCGATTGTAAATGACTAAAATTTTTTTATTGAAATTATGAGTCTGGTATTCATGTATTTAAACATAACAAATTAAGATTTTTTCTTCAGGCTGGTCCTAGCAGGGGATCGGTCGAGAACGCGGTTCACGAGCTGCTCTCATTTTCGTTTTTAAAAGCATTTTTCTGCTAAAATGCTTAGTCAATCTTCTCAAATGTATGAACAGAGAGTTCACATGTGAAGGCGTCGCGCCATTTTACTGTATATTGGCGGGATATGGAAAATTACAAATCAAAGGTGAAATGGGGAACCTTGTAATACATGTAACCACTTTTTTTACCCAGCCATATGACAGGTCATAAGCCTGTAAACGCCTAGGTATCCATATTATTCCAAATTAATCGTCTCTGATGAGATGTCAAATTTACTAAAAAATTATACTTATTTTCATCATATAATATCTACGTTTCCTTGGTTAAATTATCAAGTATTCCAGTATACTTTGTACGCTTTTCTTTTTATAAGCGATTGTAAATGACTAAATTCGGTTATTTTTTTATTGAATTATGTCTATAAGATCATGTTTTGATACAAAATAACTAAGTCATTTGGGCCATGCTGAGGGTTTTCGGTAACCTTCCAGGGATCGGTAGATACGCGTTCACGAGCTGCTTCATTTTTCGTTTTAATAAGGCATGCTTTTTTAAACGAAATCTTCTAACCATCAAATTCAAATTATTGAAAGTTTGATATTTTATTTATTATAGAGTACATAATATACATATATGTTATTTAATCTTTACTAGAACCTTATTTTGTTTAAAATTTATTATAAAATATATCACAGTTTCCTTATTTTAATTAATAACCAATATTATTTTACGAAAAGAAGATATACCTATGTTTAACTCTACTTGTGTGCCAAACCTTTAATTAGTTTATTCTGTTTTAGGTGCTTTTTATGTTTACTATAATTATTTGGGGGCCACTGTTGGTAAATTTTTGTCTTTGTAATTTCAAAATGTCGAAAAAATTCGTAAGTATAATAGAGCCTCCAAAAGAATAATCGTTCTAGGTAGTTATAGATTTATTTGAGAAAAAATAACTAATTCCGAGTGAAATCACATTTTGCTAAGTAATTGTTTTTTTAACATTTTATTTAAGATTCCCTCTTATGCATACAAACATCGAGACCACAATTATGAGAATTTAATAGAGACCGTTTATCTCTAGCAAAAACACCCGTTTGCAATAGTATTACAACAAAACGTACATTTGTTTCTAGAATAAAACCAACAACAAATAAATAACCAAAAGAATTCGGTATTACAGATCTCTAATAATTTTGATAGCATTTTTGATAAATGCACGAGACCATTTTAATTGTTACCTGACCCAACAAAATGTTAGAAGAATACCCTGTGGGTCTAACTATCGAATACATAGATTTTACGATCTGATTTGAACATGAAATAATATTTTATTAAAGTATTTTGATTTGAATGATACCTTTCCTACTTGCATCGATATAATATATGGTTTTGCTGTTACTGTAAATAATTCACTTTATTGTTTTTTTAGGTTTTATGTTTTTCATTGGATTGGTTCTGTTTTTTTGTATATATTGTGTTTATTTTGTGATCTAAGCGATGTCGGTGCGTATTAGAATAAAATGAATATGTGTTTTTTTATTTGTCCCTAAATGAGTTTATTGTAAAAACTCCTAGGGAGCATTGGATTGAAAAAAAAGAAAATTCTTAATTTTTTTCTATGGAATGTTAATTTTTATAAATAAAAAAAATAAAAAAATAATTCTTGCTTTCTTTTTTCATCTGGTGTATATTTTTTTTCAATTCCAAAATGGTTCGTTTCCTGCACGCGCGCGACGCTTGCCTATCCATGGCCCAGTCTCATAATGTACCACCGCGCCCACTGGTGGCCTATGGCGTTATTAGGGTACAGTCACACATCACCTTCGCAATATGAACTCTGATGTGTTTAGTTAGTCTCATGATTAAGAATGTTTGCACACGGTGGTAAATTACCAATCATTACCTATGTCACGTCTGTTAATACTAGGGATGATAATCGGCTAACTAACGCCATTTTTGCAAGGATGCTTTACAAAAAAAATATTCTAGCATTAAAATATATTATCTGAAACTAGAGCAAACTAGGGCAATAAAACATTGTGCGAATTATGACTATTATGTGACTTACTCAGTACTTTCGCAAGTGAGGTGTCTGTGGCGGAAGAAATGACGTCACGCGGGCGACGCGGGACGAACGAACGAGCCGAACTACACCGAACTCGCTCGGACAATAGCCGAGAGATATTTTGACCTTCTGCGTGACGAAGCGTCAAATTGTGGGGCAAACTAGATTCATTTTTCATTTCCATTATTCATTTTAATCTTAGTTAAGTTTATTGTATTTTCATTGTAATTTCTTCTAGTTAAATTCTGTGTAATAAATGTGCAGTGTAAAACTGTAAGTATCTTTCATTTCTTTCTGTGCACCCAAATAAAATCATAACCACATTGGTGACACATGTTTAATTACAATATTTTCAACTTATATAAAACAGCAAATTTTATATTTAATAATACCAATAATAAAACTGATACAAGTAGATAGGTACGTAATTTTTTTTAAATTTGATAGATATATCGTCCGTTTTTTTAGTTCTGTTTTTAAAAGTTCTCCCAAACGTACGTTCTCAAAAGCAATGATGTAACAGGGCGTTACACTAGCGGAAACCTTTTAATAAAATACCAAATGCATATTTTTTATTTCATTAATATTAAATATTAAAATTTAAAAATATTTTTAGTTACCCTAAATTGAATACAATGTACATTAATGTTTTAGCACCGCCACGAAAGTGTTTAAAATGGAGCGGAATTAATGGTTCTTGTTTAAACTAGATTTAATATTAAAAGAAAAACTAGAATTATTAAAGTGCGCATTTCCAGTGGCCTCCAATGATGTTTATTTTACATAGAGACTATTTTCTTCGTTCCTTGTCATGTCCCAGTCCTAGAAAGATTGAGTCAATTGACTTTTAACTTATTAGAGGGAAACAGAATTATTAAAATGTATTAGATAGTGGAAGTCTGCAGAATAAGCTCCGTAAACGCCTAGGTAATCCACTTTCGTTTCCAGAGTTTTTGTCTCTGTTGGAATATCAATAATATTTCGAGCAAAAGTACTTAATTTTTTAAAATGTTATTGAACTATGGTAACTACATGTATGTAATTAACCATGAGATATAATCCGGTTGCAATTTTAATAACTCAGTCGTGATGAAACCGTGTGAAAATTATTAATTATATCTCTAACCAAATCTATGGTAGTTAGCAATTAAATTAGGCAACAATCGTAAATCAATTTAATGGCTTAACTTCATATTAAGGTAGTGGGATCGGGCTGCGGCTGTTGTAAACTAAACGTATGTCTTCATAATAGAGGTACCTATATAAATAAATAGCTAATTTATTTGCTCGTTTATGGATCATATAAATAATATCCTAATGGATTAACAGCGGTTGTTTATTTTATTGCAAGTTCTACGTTGTAGAACGCCATACCATTCAGTGGAAATGGCGTGATGATGAGATACGTTGTAGCTCACAATCTTGCAATACTTCATAATATCCTGTTATTGAATTGTAACTTTTTTAGTTTTGTCTCTCTCCTGTAGCTCAATCACAGATGAACTTAAAAACGTGCTAAGCATTTGACCGATCACAATGAAACATACGTTCATATCACGGTCGCGTTGCCAAGCAACATAGATGAAAAGGCATACTTTGACAAATGTTTCGTTTTATTGCTTTCTCAAATTGATTTAATAAAGCAAATAAATGACATGATAAATTGTGCACAAACAATTGAAACTCTACAAAACTAAATTACTTTACTTTATTTACAGTTTTGTCGTATTTTCCATATTTAAAGCGGTAATTAATAATCTCGATCGATAGCTTTTAACGGATGTTCCATTGTGATCGCGAAAACGTTAAACATCCATGGTGAGAAATCGTTATCGCGTCGCTTATTAGCACGTCGATAGTCATCTGTGATTGAACTACTGGTAGATTCTCCCTAGGCTGTGTTCGGTGAGCTTATGGACGAGGGATTTAAATGGGGAAAAGTCGAGAGTGTTGGCCTGCGACAGAGTCTCTTGAAAGCGTTTACAAATAATGTCCACATGCTTCACATAGGAACCAACTGGCAAAATAATGATCTGAAAGAAAATCTTATAATTATATGAACCTCTTTGAAATCTAACCCAGAACCTGAGAGCGAAAAATCAACAAATTATATAATATTAAAGTTCATTTAGCATATTTTCATACCTAGATTTTCATGGCTTTCTGGATACAGATACTGCTTTGCTGAACCATCAGGCAATGTGCTCCGTAACGTCGGCATTCAAAGCACGAAAATACGGCATAGTGACCCAGAAAAACATATAGGTGCAAATAATATGCGTCCAATTATTGTCAATTGAATTATCGTGTAGAACCAAAACATAACTTACTGTTAATACGATTTTTTCAATTAATTATAGATATTTAAGAGCATACCTACCACACTACGTGACTCACGGTTACTTTCCCATACAAACGTAATCCTCGAATTTCTCCCTGGAATTTAATATTCAAGAAATTATTTTTTTCACACTTTTTAGATATCGAGCAGATGCGTGTCTGCGTCGTCTTATTTTTTTAATTATTTATTTATCTCCTTTAAATATAAAAAAAAAAAAAGATGATGCAAACACGCATCTAGTCGATATCTAAAATGTGTTAAAAAAACATAGCTATAATGTTCATTCTAGGAGAAAATCGAGGAATATGTTTGTATGGGAAGCTTCCGCTAATCGCGTCTTAAATATTTACGTTATTTTAATTAAATCAAGTAAAATAGGAATCATATAAATTGGAATCACTGCTATCCATCACAGCAATTTTAGCTTGACTTAAAAAATAATCTCGCATATTGTTCCATATTATGGAGTCCGGATATAATACCTATTATGGTGAGCATATTGTAGGTACCTACCTATATTATGTCTGTGTATCCTACGGTAGGCATTATAGTGTTTTGTTTGATTTGGCAAGTTAATAACGCCATGGCCAGATGTCGTCACAATTACTACACGACCCCCTCCCCTCCGCTTCACCCTCTCCTCTACCACCCCTCCAACGAAAGTAGTATTCCACCATTATGACCTATCGAAATGACCGTGACGCGTAGCTAATTTATCATCTTACTATTTGATATTCTAAAATATGCTAATAGTGTACATAGGTAGGTAGGTAGAAAATTTGATTCAGGAGTGAACAAATAAGAGTTGTGCAAGTTGGTGCTTATGTAAAATTTTTCAGTCGTTTTCAGTGGACGCTGAAAGAATCATTATTTTTAATATTTTGTTTCGTAACTTGTATGGCAATCTTCTTTGGTATCTTGTTGGTGTTCAAATTGTAATGTTTTTTTTTTTTTTTTGAAGTGTTCTTTATTAAGAAAATAAAACATAACATTAGAAAAACAAAAAATAATGCCGTCCCGATAAACCGCAATTTTGCCGTGATGTCATCAGGAGCCATTTGCAAAAAATAAATTTATCATAGAAATATAACAAAATAATAAAAAACTTTACAAAATGACATAAAATGAATAAATATAATGCATATGGTGAATCAACATATAATAAATTATGGGCATCAATATAAAGAAGTTCTATTAGGTATAAATATAAGTAGGTACCTAATTTACATAGAAATATTTGAACTGTCTATCTATCAATATCTTGACTATCTTCCTAACCAAACCCTATCCATCATTGCATTATTTTAATTCCATGTAAAACATTTGCGTATGAAGATGACGACAATGTGTTAGTATATGATGTGTTCGTTAATATTTCCATGTAAATTTTTTAATGTAAAAGGTAAGTACCTACCTACTTAATAAGTTAATATCTGAATCTAAAATATTAAATATTTTTTGTATTCTATTATTAATGTTATTTAGTGTTTTTAGGTATAAATATAAGTATTACCTAATTTTTTCAGTGAAATATATGAACTGTCTATGTATTTTATTTAAATTGCAAATTATGGTGACATTTACGTTATTTACTTTTTAAAAAAATTAGCAGCTTGCACTTCAAGGTTTTAGATATATTAAAAAAGAATATATTACGTAGTATACCTACCTTTAATTAGTCTCTAATTTTTTTTGTTCGACATGGTATTATTTAATTTTTATCAACGCACAACGAGGTAGGTACGCAAGCCCACAGAAATCTATCACATCTTCTGTTTTTTTTTTTTTAAATTTTAAAGAATAGATTTGAGCTCTTTTATTAATATAAATATTTCAATTTCGGGTGCTTTCAAATAGAGCCTTGCACTTAAAGGTTTTTGATTTTAAGGAAAAAATTATTACGTAGGTACCTACCTATTAATTAGTCTCTAATGCAAAACGATCGACATGGAATCGAACCCAAAATATCAACGCACAACGAGAAGACCAACGCAAGCCCACAGATCATTTTTAGGTGTATCTTTAAATATGTAATTAATCACCTATTTCCTATGAATACCCACGTATGTTTCTATTATATTATTTCACCGCTTACTCTGTTTCGTTTAAGTGAGCCATCATTAGGAAAAAAAAACTTCGATTTTCCGCAATAGGTAGGTACCTTCCCGTCGCGTCATAACAAACGTAGGTATGTACCTTAAAAAGAAAAATTATAAATACCCAGGTATTTAAGAAGATTTTCTTTAATGCTTATACTATACCTACCTGCCGATCATTTTTAATTAGTTTACTTTGATCTAGGTATTCTATGGTAGACCAATACCTACAACAAATGCCTAGTTAGTAGAACACTGAGAAAACAGCTAGTTTTTCTTCAACCAACTTAAAATGTAATGTAATATTGTTGGTTTCCCTGTTAAAAAAATGATTGCCCTAAAATATGAATACCTAAGTAGGTAAAATACTCAATCTAACAAAATCGAAAGTATTTAGACTGGTTATAAGAAAACTCACTATCCAATTATTAGGTAAGTAAGTAGGTAAGTAGGTATACCTAGATAATATGGTTGTACCTACATGGATCGGTAACTATACCTATCGCCCCTATCAGTAGGTGGGTAGGTAGATTCCTGCTTACCTACCTATTAGGCATATTTTTATAGGTAGGTAATTGAAGTTGATAAGTATGCTTTAGATCAGGTTTCCAATTTCTAAATATTCATCAACTTATAATATGCAGATTTCAAATATACAGGTAATTGCATACTCACTTAATCTACAACACGATGACAGCGCTTTGAGGCGATTTTCGTAAAAGCAGCGCTATATATAGGTTGGTACATACTTACGCTGTCCAAATAATTAATAAATTAAAAATACTCATTTGTCATCATACCCAAATATTAATACCTACCTGGGTGTATTAATTTGATAATATCTAATTCATAAGTCAATTGAGCATTTTAGTTTGACTGGCATTACCTTTATTATTATGTACCTAATTCTCGACAGAAGAAGATCGTAAAATGAATATTTATTTGTAATAAGATGTGAACTTACTTGTGCTGAGTCTGTCCCTCCACGCGAGGGGGTTGGTGAGGAGTCCCTGGAATCCCGGCCAGTAGAGCCCCCTCTGCGCCAGGGCGTCCATCTGCCCCTGCTTCGCCTGGTGCTGGAAGTACTGCGCCACGTTGGCCGCTGCAGCCGCGAGGCTGAGCCCCCTGGGCCCCAAGGCGGGCCGCGACAGGATCGTATCGATCCCGTGGGGGTTGTTAGGACTCGGGGCCGGATTGTGGTGCTGGGACGAGGAAGGAGGGCTGTTTCTCATCTCAGTCATGGAGTGGAGCGCCGCGAGTGGCGGACCGGGCGGTAAGAAGTTCAGGCCTAGGTGGTGCGATCCTAGAGGCGGCGGCGGTGACGGACTCCCTTCTGAGCTGTCAGGCAGCCGCCAGGCCCGCGGTGGCGGGGCCCCGCTAGCACCCCGCCAGGGCCCCAGAAGCGCCTCGCTACACATCCAGCCGTTGGAAGCCACCCCCGCCCTAGGGCCGTCTTCCAGCTCCCGTTCCTCGGATATCTTGACTGTCGGGCTTAGCACTTCTTGGAACCACTTGACATAATAATCTCTAGTCTGCAGTCAATCTAACCATCAGACACTTCTTATATTCAAACAGAGCACTCAATTTTTTTTATAAAGTCAAATTTTATAAAGTTCCTTGAATCACGCGTAAAACTGTCCAACGCCCAACGATATAAATAATTTTAGCTGTTTTTTTTATCACTTTAATGTTTTAAAATTAGTAACGTCACTTTGTTACAATTTTTCACTTCACTTACATGAAATCAATTATTAGGTATGAAATCACTCCAGAGTTTAAATATTCAGAGAGTCACTAATTTTCTGATTTATTTTTACGATTTAGTTTTAATCAGCGTGTTCCGTAAACGAGATTTTCAAACGATAAACGCCCGAGGGACAAGCAAAGAAAAAAGGTCCATTCGCGTCACCGGTCAACGAAGGAATGATCATGCCTTGTGCCCCTCTCTCAGAATAGGGCAATAATAAAAAAAACGAGAATTGCTATTGTAAATAGGCGTCCGCCCAGTCCATTCGAACAGAATGAAGGTGTAAACTGAACGGGAAAACAGTCGCCTTTAACTCCGCCCATAGTTGTCATTACCCAAGTAGGGCGGAGCTTACAGAAACGAGATGCAGAGATAAAAGCTCCATCTCTTTTCACCACGCTTCTCTCTCCCCCGAATCAAATCCTGAAAAATCAAGAAACCAATCAAAAAGCCTGGTAAATTTTGTTTCCACGACAGCGTCTCAATTCACTTTTTGATCATGAAATTATCTAACTTGACTTAATCTAGTTTTTCGTTACGTTCTTGCTTACTGAATTTTTCAGCGTTCTTGTGGATTCATCTCTGAAGATAATGTGTACAGAAGAGTGGCTGGCGCTTGGTGTGTTGGTTATATATAATTAAGTTACTCTTTTTTTAAGTGCATTGTTGTTGAATAATAAATAACCACAATGTGTTGGAGGTAATGTGTGTATGTTGGTATAATACCTAGGCTATGTAGATGTAGGATGTAGGTATAAAGTAACCTTTATGTGTGTAGGTAGGTACCTATGTATGGGGTGGGTTTGTGTGTGTTGGGTTCTATGGCAGTTTTTACTTATCGCTACCTACTAAAGTAAAAACTGTTTATGGCCAGTAGAGATAATAAATAAAATTGCTTCTTCTTTTTATCACAGAGGTAATATAATATATTACCCAAGCAATTATTTTGATATTGCGTGAAACTAATAGTTATACCATATAAAATATATTATCTATCATGAATTGTTGTAGAGTTATATTTTTTTTAAAGTTTAAAAAACCAAAAGTCTTCCTAACCCCTCAGTTGAAACCACAAATAAAATGAATAAGAAACATTTTTAAATTTTGGTTCCTATTAGAGAAGAGATTGATCATAAGATTCCTTATTCCGAACCACCAACCATGGGGTAGGTAAGCAAAGTGTTGATAGACCTATGAAAAACTCAAAAATGTAACTGAAAAATACACTGTAGGTAGGTGCTTAGGTACTTAATCAATTTTAGTCAAATAAGTGTAAAATTATACCAGTCCTTACTACCTATTAATTTTTCATGGCAATTTTTTTTATTACATAGGTAGGTAATAAGGCTGAGTACCTACCTACTAATTTGTATATACATAGGTCCATATGATATCTAGTAATAATTTAATATAGAGTCTACCTTGGTCTATTTACCTATAGGGGATACAGTTTCAGCATACCATAATATGGTGCTTTTAAAAGCTTTTTACTAAAAACCGATGGATGTCCAATCAATCTTTTTTGTAGGTAGGTAATTTATTTTTTAGCAATTTTATAATCCTAGAAGAATATATCTACCTTCGTACCCACAGTAAAAATGAATATTCAGTTTTAAGTTTTGCTAAGGTAAGTTAAGTGAGAAGAGTTTTTGAGAATTTCCGTATATGCACTACCTATGTTTAAAAAATGCACAATGCGTTAATTTAACACTACTGAAATTGATAATCTTTGCTTAAATTGAGATACGTACCTACCTAAAAACAAATTATTCTTATATATATTTTCCAATATACGTTAAATCAGTGAATTTAAAAAAAAAAACGATACCTACTAGGTACCCAGTAAGTAGAATATTTACACTGAGAGAAGTGTCCAAAAAAAAACTAAGTACCTACATTGTTTTTATACCTAGTTGCTTGGCTACGATTGCTGTCGTGAAATAGCTATTTTATCTAAGTATTATTTAACATTTAACCTATTCAAATATTTAGGTACTTCAAGCAAATATACTTACTTATAAAATGTTCTTATGCCAATTCCATACACTTCTATTTTCCTAGGTAGGTAGGAATATAAGAAGCAAGGTCCTACCCACCGCCTATGAATTATCTACCCTCTTCCCTATAGGTATAAAGGTAGGTAGGTACCTACCTATGTCTTAAAATAATTAATTAGCTAACATACATATTTGATGATGAGTAGATATACCTACATCTGCTATTTTTTATTAAAAAATAAATAACAATCTACCTATGTAGGTATAATACGTAATCTTATGATATCTTTTGTTGAGCGTCTCGTAGGTAGGCACATGAAAATAGGAATCAATTTGTGGCAAAGTGGGGATTCGAAACAGGGATCTTTAGACTAAATGACCGCGATGCTACCACTGGACCACCACCCGTCTAAAGTCTTGAGGCGATCATCGCAAAGCACCCATCCAATTTATTATAATCATAATCTTGGAAAGAAAAATAATGACCATGACATTTTGAATTTTAAAATCTGAAAGTTCAACCACATCTAAAACCTTTTCACACGTTGCCCATCGCACGGGCACTTTATTATCCAAACACGCTCGGTGTGAAAACCCCTTATTATTTTCTTATCCAAAAACATTACAAAAGTTAACACGAATATAACGCAGCAGCGCTACTGATCTTACGTACCTCTATCAAAAGAGATTGATGACTTTATGATTGGTTGGATTTAAAAATGGAACCGTGATGATTGGCCGGGGGCGGAGGGGGTGGAGCCAATCAGGAGGCTGCGCCTATCCCCTCCACTCTTCACGATGCCCGACCACGTGGAAAGCTTTTGACAGTCGCGAAAGCTCAGTGTCACTTGCAATGCCGTGACGAGAGGAGCTTACTGCGGCGGAAATATATTTATAAATCAAAAATAATTATTTTTTTTTATGATTGTTTCTAATTAGAGATTTCAAGTTAGATTCTTATCTGCATCATAATTTTTAATCACATAATCCATAAAACCAGTTTAATGGTTAAGAAGGCAGATACACACCAAATCAATTTTTTTATTTAATTTTTACTTTTATTTTGTTTTTGTATATAATAATAATGATAATAGTATGACTTATAAAGCGCCATTTTCGTGAGAAACGAGTTTTGAGAGTTTTTTTTTAAATCATCGGGATTTATTTATTTATTTCAGTTAGTTATTTAGAACATTACAGAAAGAAAAAAAAAATCCAATTCATTCTAAATACAAATCATACTAAATACAATAAAATAATAAATCATACATGAATATAGTTATGTTAGTATATATAATGATATAAAAAAGTATAGAAAGAAAAATTAAAAGTTAGAAAGTGCTTTCCTAACGGAAGACCCACTGTCGTGAAATAAGTCGACATCCGAGGTGATGCGATTAAGTAACAAGATTGCTCTACCAACAGGCATAACCATTGGCAGGTTGGTTCTGCATATTGGCAGGTAAAACAATCGATGCTGTCTTTGTTGAAGATAGTTATCAGGTACGAACAGACCTACATCCATCAGAACTTCTGAGTTTTGTATGCGACCACCAATCACCTGAAAGAAGTGAACACCCAAATGGACGTCCTTTCTCCTCCATAATGACTGATAGCCTAGCATCCCTAGTAAATAGTCGGTTGGGAAGAGCCAAGGATAATATCCATACTCCTTTTTTTTTTTTTTTTTTTTTTTTTTTTTTTACCACCTCAACAGACCAGGAGGCCCAATTACAGAGGGGAACAACGTCACAAACACCCAGGCTTGAGAAAAATCACTTTTTGATTTTTGTGTTCTCACCGGTAATCGAACCCGGAACCTCCGTATCGTGAGTCCAGCGTCTTAGCCATTACGCTACGGAGGCCGCCTTTAGGTACAGATAGCGCAGAAATTTCTTCTGTACTTTCTCTACCATCAAAGAGTATCTTGATTATTATTATTATCTTATTATTATTATTATTATTATTATTATTATTCGGGATTCCTCGAACGAGTCTCAAATATGAATGGAGCCGATTCCAAGCGGCATGGCCCGCAGCAGCGATGGGGCGATCCCCGAACTTAGTGCCAGGGTGCCGTTTTGGTCTAATATAAAATGCAAATTTTACATAAGCAAGCAGGTATTAGGTAAAAATAACTAGGTTCATAACTTTCCTATCAAATAAAGTAGGTAATAGGTAGGTAGGTACCTAAATATTTGGAAGTAGGCACTAGGTACCTACTCATGTACCTGTAAGGTAGGTCGTACCTACTACTAAAACTTATGTACTACTTCCTTTATTCGTATCTAATGGTGCATAGAGCACTGCATTGGTACACCAATTGTATTGAATCTTGATAATCAACACCGGCGCGCCGACTACTTGACTGGTCTAGTACGCATTTTCACATAGGTACCTACAAAAGGAGCTTAATCGATTGAAGAAAGAATATCGTTTTCTACTTTTTATATATTAAAAAAAAGAGAAATTTGCTTGATTACCTAAACCTATCTTAAAACTTACTATAACTTTAATAAATGTGTTATTTGGGCCATATTTTGTTACCCATTCGTTTAGTTTTCTACAATTCTCCTACTAATCCGAATAACCCTAAAAGAGAATGCCCAGTCAAAGTATACCCGGATAGATAGCAAATCCCTTAAGCCCGAAGTGTAATGCAAAAAACCCTAAACTGGTTAAATATAATCCCCGCTAAAGTCACTGCTTTAATGGATACGATTTTAACTAAAGTGGCACACACGTTGGGGTCCAAATCGAATTATTTCTCCCTATTTAACTTTGTATATTTACAATATTAAATTTGTAAGGGGATCATCTCCCATTGTTTGGGACTGCATAATAAAATGGGGTGCAATTTCACCGAGGGACGAACAATTC
This sequence comes from Micrasema minimum, assembly GCA_022494985.1. Lineage (NCBI taxonomy): Eukaryota > Metazoa > Arthropoda > Insecta > Trichoptera > Brachycentridae > Micrasema > Micrasema minimum. The sequence goes on along the minus strand of JAGVSP010000127.1, from coordinate 70,996 downwards.
ACATTTTGCAGCTATGCGTTTACATAAAAAATAAAGCTCTAAAGAAAAAAGTCAGATCCAGCTTATACAACATAATGTCCTGCTGATACAAATAAAACTCACATTTTTGTAATATTTTCTTAACTGCATATTTTTTTTTGACTTGATAAAGATGGAATTTACTTCTGCCGCTCACTTCGTCACGTTGAATTGATCTGCAGTCTCCACTGACTCAAAATTTGCAGTATGTACGAACTTCAGAAAAAGTATTTTCATTTGTATTTGGTCTGTGATTTACTTGATATTTTTTTTCGTACTTTTTGATGTGTTTCAGCAAATTGTTTAATGATGATTAAGTGCTTTCGGATGAAAGTGCACGATTTAAATTATTAAGTTAATGTTTTCTATGGATGTGTAAATGGTTATCTAGCATCCATCCTCCGGTGATTATAAAACGCTTTAATCGCTCAGTCGACAGAATTTGATGGCGCTCTTAACAAAATGTGGCGGATATTAATCGAATTTTTATTTTTAATAACGTTGAGTGTTGAAGCGATATTACGAACTAAATTGGTAGGTACATTTCTCATGCTTAATGAAATACTGACTTAACTAAAAAACACGATTTTTGGGACATAGCTTTTGAAAAGAAGGTCCTGTTATGAAGAGACATCCTACTTATTGACGCATAAAATGAATACTTATTAATAATTAATCATAATTGCTTGCATTTTTGACGTTTGATTAAGTATTGATCAGATGATGGTGCTCACAGAAGCCTGTCTCTGTACGACCTCAATTCTGACCTATTTACTAGTGGGTCGTTTGTGTCGATTGTCTAAACTAAACAAAGCAACAAAAAAAAAACACTGCAAAAAATCTAAAACTAAAAAAAAAACTAATCTTAATCTAATCTAATCTAATCTAAAATCTAAACTATAATGGCTCATAAAAATGTAATATTAATACTAATCAGCTAAATTATATAACGCCATTTTTGTGAAAAATCTCCTCAAGGGCGCTTAGATACTGTCCTAGCGGAAGACTATAATATTATTACCGGTAACTTGAGCAGACTAGGGCAATCACGCATTCTGGGAATTTGTGTGTGAGATTTAAAAAAGGTGCGTTTTTAAATGAGACCGAAATTGACTAGCCCTCTGAATAGTGCTTAAGTGTGAAGGCAATCGATTCTAGGCAGAAGGACTAGCCGCTGTAAAAGCACGATCGCAAAACTTCGTGTTTGGACTACGCCGGGGCTCAAAGTCTTCCTGTGGCTGGATCGATCATAGAGTTGACTGTAATTAACTATACTAAAATTATTATAATATACATTATTGTATACCTGTTGTTTTCTTTGAATAAAAAAAAAATTGAATATGTTTATTTGATGATTGTCGACGTGCTTAAAAACGTGCTAAGCATTTGACCGATCACAATGAACATACGTTCATATCACGGTCGCGTTGCCAAGCACCAGATGAAAGGCATACTTTGACAAATGTTTCGTTTTATTGCTTTCTCAAATTGATTTAAAGCAAATAAAATGGCATGATAAATTGTGCACAAACAATTAAAACTCTATAAAACTAAATTATTTTACTTTACTTACAGTTTTGGCGTATTTTCCATATTTAAAGCGGTAATTAATAATCCCGATCGATAACTTTTAACGGATGTTCCATTGTGATCGCGAAAACGTTAAACATCCATGGTGAGAAATCGTTATCACGTCGCTTATCAGCACGTCGATAGTCATCTGTGATTGAGCTACAAGTATAGGGAGTATTTTTTTGTTTTAAAAAAAAAAATAATATGATGTAATTGTTTTTACAAAATTTAATGGTAAATAAGAAAATATTATTTTACAAAGGGTCTTAAGCTATATGTTTCGCTGTTACTTCTCCAAATAAAACTGATTCTTGTACTTGAGAAGGGACTAAACAGTACGTATTTTAAAAAAAAATATTTAATAATAAAAGGGTATTTCATTTCTAGTAGATTTATTAAAAATGTTTTTTTTTTAATGTTTGGTAGTTGTAAATAAAATTTTGATTTATTTGCTAACTATTTGTTGGTCACGTTTGAAGTCACACTTTGTTGGTCACGTTTTGTTGAGTTGACATTTTCTTTTCTTTTTTTTCTATCTTTAAACTTTATTTTATGTACATGTAATTTATTTGTAGTAGATGTTTTTCTTTCTTTGTTGCTACCTGTGAGAACCTCTAATTGGTCTACTCTGTTTTCTTTTAATGTTTATTATAATGATTGTTTGACTGTTGGTTTTCCTGTAAATAAATAACTTAGTTGAATAAATAAAAAATGTGAACATAAGACGAATACTTGGTAAAGAGAGTGATAGCAGCAAGAAGAACTATGTAATTTAAAAAGAAGTCGATAATAGAATGCTTACGTTTAGTAAAATAAACATAAAACATATATTTCAGCTATTTCACTTCCTCACATCCAGGTTCTTCCTGAGTAAAATCATAAAGAAATCAAATTAAATTTATTCATACCGCTTGCAAATAAATTCACCGTTTGGGCTGCTTTATTAAACCTTAAACCCTTGCGTCGGTGGGACATTTATAGCATTTCATCTGGCAGTATGGATGCATAGAATATATCTGAGCTTTGAATACAAACATCCACAAGACATGAGCATTAAAACAAATGAAAGAAATAAAACTTTATGACCCCAGCACCTGTTTCAGGTGCCCGAAGTTTTACTGCCTAGGAAGGAAATATTATTATTGTTACATGTATTGGTAAGGGGAGAAAAAAACCAAACGTCTAGGAATCACAACTCTTAAACCCACCCCCGCCCCCGCGAAGGCCTAATAGGGCTAAAAGAGTACAGGAAACAGACTTCGAAATGGCCTTTTCAAGTGTAATAGAATCAAGCGATAAACCGTAATGATGCTACATTTATTTTAATATCTTTATTAAATTTATCTGTAACTGAGAACAATCATAAAAAAATGCGCGCTTCTTGATTAGTATTGTCTTATAAACGTGATGTTTTTTTAATGTTTTGATATTATTACGTACCTGCTATTATCAGTCCAAAGATGAGTAGGTACCTACTTACAGTGATTTTTGATTGTTTTATCGCTGACCTTTAAAACACAGTGACGGAAAATTAGGTATAAAAAAATATTTTTTAAATTCAATCATATTGTTATCATGTCAAAGAACAAATAAATAAAATAATAAGACTGTGTGTATTTGAAAAACTGTCATATTTTATCTTCGAACAATAATTCACTAGAAGGGGCGTTCCGTGCAAATTTTCTAAAAATATACGCTTTCTAGGGTTAATTTCATAACACTACTTATTTTATCAAATTCCACCAACCAAAGACTCCAGTACTTAAGTCAATACACGAAACATGTGACGTAGATGACTAGTGATGACGTAGATGACTATTGATGACGTAGTGGGTAACTAGACACCTCAGACACGGTAGTATTTTTCATGTATGGAATGTCACTTCTCTGAAATTCTTGTTCGAAGTATTTTATAATTTAAATAGGTACCTACTCTATTCCCACTTTCTTGCAATTATTCTAATAACTTATTTCTGTATTTTTGAATGTCGATATGATACCGTCAATTAACTTACATATGTATGTACCTATAATTTATTGTTTTAATGGCTGATGTGAACATTAAACAATATGGCTTTTCTCTGTGAATAGGAAAAAGTTATGTTAATCTATTTTTTACTGACATTTATTCCATCGACCAATCAAACAAAAGTTTTATACAACAAAAATGGCTGCCGTGTTTTGTAAAAAAGGGTGTTTCCAAGTTTTTTACTATTAATAGCAGCTTAAAGTTATTCAACTGGAAGACATTTTATTGTTTCATTATTGCACCTGTGTGCGTTGTATTTATGATAGTGTCTTGATAAACATAAATAATTTCAACAGTTTTAAACCGTGTCACATAATAGGCACATTTCTTGTTTTCTGAAACCCGCTGATAAAATATCTTACTTGAAAACAAAAAAATATTGAAATGTAGAATACCTATATAAATAGGTAACAACCTACTTCGATGGCAATTTATTATTAAGCGGAAGACTGATCATCCTATCTTCATGTAATAAAATGATCAAGATACACTGCACTTGGTGTTTTAATGCAGTGCCGTATGCACCATCGGGTGCGGATAAGGGAAAGTAGTAGTAGTAGCAGCAATTTAATATTTGTTGTACCTGTGGTGGAAGAAATGACGTCACGCGGGTGACGCGGGACGAACGAACGAGCCGAGCTACACCGAGCACGCTCAGACAATAGCAGAGAGATATTTTGACCTTCTGCGTGACGAGACGTCGATTTTGCGCATTTCTTGCCGCCAAATTGTGGGGCAAACTAGATTCATTTTTCATTTCCATTATTCATTTCAATCGTAGTTTAATTAGTTAAGTCTATTGGATTTTCATTGTATTTTTTTGTAGTTAAATTCTGTGTAATAAACGTGCACTGTAAAACTGTAAGTATCTTTCATTTCTCATTCTGAGCACCCACATAAAACCATAACCACCAGGGTAAGTAATGCTGGTCTACCACATCGGTGGCCCACATACCTATTTAAAATATTAACAATATGGTTCTTCCCGATAGCATGAATATCCTTGAAAACGTAATAAATATTAAAGGTATATTTTTACAATTCCAACGATATAAAACACAATGATCAAAAATTTTGTTTTCATTTATAAATTTATGTTTTAAAAACACGAAAATACGAATGATTTTTAACGCCCGTTATTGGCTAATGACGTCATTCCCGTCCACCGTGAAAGGCGTGAAATTCATTCCGTAGTGAGCGCCTATATTGCTGTGACGTCACACCGCATGCGCGCCAAATGGAGGATTTTGCGAGCAATTTGAAAAAGAGCTATTTCAAACCGCGCTTGAAAATTCATATGGCATCGTAAAATTTTTTAAAAAAATTCCCTTGATATTGTAATTTTTCAATCAATTTCTTAAAATCAAAAATAAAAAATCGGAAAGAACCAAATTGTAATTATTACTTCTTTGTCAGGTCCGTTCGTACTTCTCTTTGCCTGCGACCGGCCGATTAGTCTGTAATCGCTCCTGGTACCTAGAGAGTCCGGTGGGGTTGCAGATGGTTAGGTTGTCTGTAGGTTTGATGAAGTATTGATGGATGATTTAGGTGTTGTAGTTGCAGCCCTATGCTGAAGCTGCACAATGTTGTTGTTTTCTCTTTTTTTAACTTTTTAAATTTTCCAACATTTGTATTGTATTCTTTGAATGTGCTGTCATAATTTTAAGAGAACTTGTAATTGGCTTCAATTTTTGATTTTCAAATTATGTACTATTTTTCTTATGTAGGTATAAGCTGCATGTTCTCTGATAAATAAAAATAAATTAACATTCGGCGAAACGCCATAATGGTTAGTTAGGGAAAGTTATATTATAAAATACAAATATATAGCATTTTTATACGTGTTTATAAAAAAATTATGCTCTTTGACCCAAAAAGTAAAATAAAAATAAGAATGAGAGATATAATTAAAGTAGGTAAGTAGGTACCTAGTACCTACCTACGTAGTAATATTTTATGATAATTATGTTAAAAAATTGTTTGTTCTTTTATATTAAGTATTTTGTGGCTATCTAGCTATAGGTAGGTATTTAGGTATAAAGCACGAGTAAAAATATATGTGCGTAATTTCTTTTTAATTATTTATAAAAATTTGTTTTGTAAAAGAATTATGATAATTTCATTGGATCACAAAGTGTAAGGTACACAATTCATATGACCGTGAAAAATCAACCACACAAAACAAAAAATCTTTGAAATTTATCATTTTTGAATCTGTGTGATGTAACCTCGAGTTATTTGAAAAATGTTAAATTAAGGTTAAGTTAAACAAATATATTTTTTCAGTGTTTTTTTGAAACACAAAAAGCAACGTGAACATAAACTGTGGGATGCTAAAACAGCCAAACGATTAGTGGAACCTCGAGCACTCAACTACTATGAAGCAGAACAGAAGAGTACATGGTACCAAGGATATTTACAAGCTTCCAGGTGAGGTGAGAGGCGCCACTAATCTTGTACAAAGGAAAGCGTTGCTGAGGAAGTTTCTCTTGGAGAGCCAGGTTTTCGGGGTTTAAATGAGTGTGAAGAAAGTGAAGAAAGCTATTTTTTATATATTTATTTACTTAATATGTATATTTACTTACATTATGTAGATCGTAAAAACCATCTAAATTAAGTCTCAAGTGTAAACTCGGTGAACGAAACGTGCCGAAAAACGAGGGAAAAAAATTTGGCACGATCGTTTTAAGTTAATTTTTTTTATATATACTTGTTAAATAAAAAATAAAAAAAAAATGCAAGTTTTTTGTCTGTCAAATAATCATACCTTTTTTTTTTATTAATTTGTAAAAAACGTATTCAATCATTTTTGTTTGCTGCAAAATACACGATGTTCGTGTAAACATGCAGATTTTTAGTAATTACCTACAATTCTTATATGTATCCAAAAAAAAAATCCGTGTAAAAAGGTATGATTGAAGATTGTTGTATTTTGATTCTTGATTATTATTTGTGAGATTTTGCAACGTTGGTTACATCACCGCAAGGCGAGGGTTAATGTAAATAGTTTATATAATTAAGTGTTGGTATGTCCCGACTTATAGCTACAGATTAATTATACAAGTCTTTCTCTCAGGCTACCACTTCGGGAAATTGCCATGATGTTTATAAAATTACTACATACATCCTCAAGTCAATAAATAATACCACAAAAGTATTCATGTCTTCCTTGACAGTAGGTATAACTCTATAAGGTTAAGTGACTTTGGTATTATAATATTTAAGTGGTTGTCTGTCTATGAAGCAGCTTCAATAAATTTTCATTTATGAATATATATATTAAAAATTACTGCATTTGATCTTAAAATAACCAGTTTCTGTGGAATCAATAGTTAACCCTTGAATGCGCATCGGTGATCATAAAATGTGTTTTAAATGTATCTCTTGGATATTTACGTGGAGCATGTGGACATTACTAGATCCCTCCAGGATATCCTATTGCCAGCCAGCTCCACATAGGATCAAACGTGGTGAATGAAGTTGGATATATCCAACGGTATACCGTTCAAAATCTGATTGAAGCTTTCGGCCTGTCTTTGAAATCAGCTTCAAGAGAACATTCGATCGAATGTAGATATTTAATCATTATTTTAAAATATATAATATTATCTGGTTTTAATGAAAAAAAACTTTTCAAAATGGACCAGCCACCAACGAAAATCATGTTTAACCCAAGTTTGTGAAAACCGGATATTATATTCAAAATCTTAATCTTTCTACCTGCTAATAAGTATGTGCAAGTATTATTTATAGTCTTGATGAAAAGGCTTAAAAGGGTGGAAATTTTTTGTATTTCACTGAATTTGTATGAAAAAACTGTTGAAAAATGGCATAAATTAATCATATTCCACTTAAATATTTAACATATAAATACGTACATTCTTTTTAAATACACTAGGAAACAAACAAAATAGGGTAATCTACCATCCACCATCCTGGATTAGCTGGAATCGTCACCAAATTTCCTTGAATTTCATCTCTGAGAATAATTTTAAATAAACATCAATATTTTGGTCCCTGAATTAAGGCTCCACCTTTACCAGCGTTAGAAATTTGGATGTTTTCAAAGTGATTTTCCGGATTTGTTGACTGCCAGAAATCTCCTAAAAGGCTATTATTATTATTATTATGGATAATTTATACAGCGCCGTTTTCGTATAAATATACCTCAAGGGCGTTATCATTTATATTTCTAACTATTTTCGTTACCTTCATATGCGTTGGTACATCAAAAATTAAAGTGTATCTTGGTTATTTATTAATTAAATATAGCTTTACTCTTCTGTGCCAGTTCAAGATGTCACATTATCTGAAATAATTACTTGAAAACCACTTATAAATACAAAAAGTATTTCATGTTGGCCGCCAGTTCCCGTACATCCTTTCAAGTCTAGTCCACGTCCCGCAGCTCTGACGCAAACTGTCGAGGATGACTAGGAAGCGTGCACGGGAACTAGCGTCCGATCGCTTGGCATGGAGGCAGTTTGTGGAATCCATATGCTCCACATGGGGAGCGGATATGGTATGATGATGATGATTATGATAATTTCATGTTGTCTTACGTAAAATACTGTAGGTTGTTAGTTTTAAATTTTTTTGCAAACGGATTTTTTATGAGAAAGTTGTCAGAAAAGTAGAATCAGGACCGTTTTCTCAAAATACTACATAAAATATTTTTTTTTTTATTTAGAACTATTTTGACGTGATAACGTCTAATAAATCGATGAACACCGGCTGCACACACGAAAAAGCATGACTCATTGTCACGTTCCGCCTGAGCCGAGTGTGCAAGCGAGAGCGCGGAACAAGCGATAGAGAGGCACGATCGGCCTAAGCGTTCGGTTTGTGACGCATATATTTCTCTTCCACTCCATCGGCCGATGCGTCCGAGTTTTCATCAATGTTTTCTTATGACGTTATGACGTTACGTAAATTATCGTAAAATTATCGTCCGTAAACCGACTTTACAGACAACCAAAAGTTTTTTATTTCTAAAAAAGTGTTGTATTAATTACTGGAAGCCAATCAAAAGGCAAGAAACTGATCTGATTTATTTTTTATGGTAAATACGTCAGTTTTCCACAATGAAAAAAGTTTCTACTGTAAATTTTAATTTGTTTAATGAGAAAACGCTCTTCAACTTGAGATATCAAATTTTTTGTGATTTTTAATAAAATTAATATAGTTGATTATGGGTTAAGTAATAAATCTTATGGTTAAGCATTGATTTAATTCCAGTTTGTGATATTTTACTGCCTTCTCCGGTAGCTAGCGATGCGATGGTAGGTACACGTGTGCTGTGTGCTGTGGAATTGTAAAATATTTATTTACCTGCCTTGTGTGAGGAAATCAAAAGTCTGAGGAAGGTACGATTTGTATGGATAATAAAGTTTGGAACTGGAGGATTCCATACATAGTTGGAATCGTAAAAGTGCTGGATAGGCCACAAAATATACACAGGTTGAACGCTTTTTACGATTATTTATGTTACTGGAGAGGAATTTCATATCCTTTGAGTTTAGGGGCAAAGTTTACTGCTTAGAAGGCTTCGTTATTCTACAAAATACTTGCCCACTTCCTAATATTTGAAACATGTTTTCCATCACACTTACCTGTATTTATTGTAATATATTAATAACTGTGTACAGCCTACTTTTACGGGACAGAAAACTGTACAGTTTCTTGTGCAGTTTGCATACTGTCCCGTATAAAGCGAAAACTGTGTGGAATATTGATCGGCGCGGCATTTGGCTGACCTGGCAGTTAATGTTTTTTATATAAAAGTTTAAGTAGATATTGGTATATTGAATGCTTTCAAAAACGTAAAGAACAAATAATATATTTACATTTTTAGCTATATTAACAATATCCTTAGTGTACATTGACGATAATAACTTAGGATAGCGCTTAATACATATTATATTAAGCGTGTCTTTTGACAGACTGTACAGTTTTAAAAAGTGCGCTTAAGTTCCTTCAGACCGGACCTGACCTATAGGTGCTTAAGTTTTTTTTTTTAAATAAATCAAAATATTGATTAAACCCATAAAACAAAGAAACGTACATATTGGTTTTTTCTTTTCATGTTGTTGTAAAAATCAAACATATTTTTAAATAAAAATTATCAATTTGCGTTCTAGCACTATAATAATAAAATAGATGTACCCAAATATTTCAATTTCAGAGCTACGCATTGACGCATAGAGTACTGCACTGGTACACCAAGTGCAATGAATCTTGATCATTTGACTTTGATATAGTCATAAATAAATCTGCTAGAAAGTTGAAAAAAATATAGTTTATTTCATTTTATTTAAAAAAACATGTACAAAATACTGCTAATAAGTCTAATGAATCTATGTTTATACATACTGTAGCCTGTTGTAATGTTTCTGATAATTTAATCATCTTAATCTAAGGTTATTAGGTATACTTACACATGGATGTCAAAAATATCACACTTACGAAGCACATATTTCATAACAGCTATAAAAACCTAATGCTGCTTTGTACCGAACCGTGCTTTTATTTCCAATTCTCAATAGAAAGTTTTCTTAATTTTAAAGATTTATTAAGAGAAATCCAATTAAAGGGGTGCAAATGAGATATTTTGATTTAGTGCTGTAGTTCCTTTTTAATTCGATAAAGCGTAAATTTTTCGATGTGTACCTACATTAAAAAAGCAATTTTTTAGTATCGGTTCGCAGATAAATCTCACGTTTCTTAGTAATGTTCCCTTATTTGCAAATTGCAAAGAGGGATATTGGAATCAGGAAATAAATGGCTTGTTTTGTATTGTTATGCCCGTAGTTAGAGCAAATCTGCAATACGGTTGGCCGATCTAAAAAAAAATAAAGGTAATTTTAGGATTGAGAGGTTTCGTAATGTGAATAAATGTTCAGTATTGAGAAAGTTTATTTACACGTTTCGTAAAGTACAGCATTAGGGATGTATTTAGGGGGTTGAAAAATATTTAATGAATTTTTTTAGTATACTTGGGTAGGTAGGTACATGATGATATCTCATCAAATGAATTTGTACACACCTGTCAGCTGTCAGCAATACGTTATGATGACCAAGCACGGTCACGACTTTTCAAATTCCGGATACGCGAAATCGCTAACATGGTTCATTACTTTTCTTTAGTATCCATGCAAATTATTTATTTATTTATTACATTTCACACATTTAATAATCACAATAATGGGATGGCGACTCAATCAGTAGAGACCCATGTCAATGATCTGGCCCCGACTCACTAGATAGTCCGTGTCGAGTCAGGGCATTGTAGTATTATACATAAGTTTGATTTCACAAATTTAGAATTTACAGCATACCAAATTTAAATAATTATAAAGCTTTATTTTTGCAGGCATTTTCAATATATACACGACCCATTAGACTTATCCAACTAACGACACCGACCCTGTACTTGGAGAAGTCGGTTAATAATTTGGTTTGTGTGTACATTTGGTTATATATCTTATGATTTTAAGTACCGAATAAAATTAGCGATATTGCGTACTGGAAGTTGATTAAATCGTACAGCGCTAAGTCATCATATGTATATACAATGTACACCTTATTCTTAGTATACGATTCATTAACTTTGATAACCTAATGAATGTTTTAAAAAGGTGAAAATATCGTTGTAATTTTATGTCCCAATTTAACAAGTCGGGACATTTAATTCCCGTAAAAAGGTATGCATATCTGATTGAAAATAAAATAATTGAACTATATAAACAATCAGCATCGTTAAAATATAGTAGCGCTGAACATAAGAGAATCTTGAATCTTCTTTAACGAATGTAAGATGATACTTAACTCTTTGTTATATATTACATTTCAAAACAATATCTATCCAGATTTTAATATTAGTTCTAGTGGTTTAGCTCTGAGCTACCCTTAGAGAGCGTTTCTTGGAAAGCCTTAAAGGAAAGGAATAAATATTAGAAAATGAAACATTCTAAAATTTATGGCTACCAGTGTATTTGTCGTTATTGTATTGCACTAGCAGCAATACTTGTGTTTACTTAAAGCTTAATTTCTACTTTCAGATCTACTTTCTGGACTACAAATCACGTAACTTAGAGCAATAGCAAAGCTTTAGAAAAATAAATTTACCTTAGAGCTGTTTTTTGTAAATGGACGTTGTTTTTAAAACACTTTTTTTAGTAATGCTCGCCTGACAGAAGCAGTTTTGATTGCATATTATATTTTACGCTGTATACTGTCCTTATAATAGATACTATTATTGAAATAAATAGGTCAATTAAAAATATCGAGATAGACGAAAATACAACACTCATCATCATCATCATCATACCATATCCGCTCCCTATGTGAAGCATATGGAATCCACAAACTGCCTCCAGGCCAAGCAATCGGCCGCCAGCTTCCGTGCATCCTCCCAAGTCAAGTCCACGTCCCGCAGCTCTGACGCAAGCTGCTGACGAATTGTCAACAGTGGACGACCAGGACGCCGAGAACCTGATGCCTTGTAAAATAGGCAAGCATGGTTAAGGCTCTCGGGAGGCATACATAGTATATGGCCTAGCCAGCCGAATCACCTTCGCCGGCCAGCACGATGAGAACCTGATGAAATACCTGGGAGCGTACATGACAGAAAACGGCAGAGTTCAGAAAGAACTGGGAGTGCGGCTTGGAGTAGCGGGCGCCGCATTCAACAGTATGAAAGCTGTCTGGAGATCGGGTGTTTACTCGGTTAAAACAAAATCCCGCCTTTATAACCCCTGCATCAAAAATACAACACTTCTTTCCTTTTCCGCACCTAATGGGTTCATTGGATACCGAATTGGTTCACCGAGTGAAGGGAACCTGATCATTTACATTTAGCCAAGATGAAAATAATAATAATAAAAAAATTCTAGTAATTACTCAAGAATTGCAATCTTGAATTTATTCGAATTGCCTCTATTCTCCTTAATCATTATTAGCGGAGTTAAAAAATGGGGTTGGCAAATGTTTTCACCAACTAGAACCTCCGATATTTTTACTGGCGAATGGAATTGGCTGCAAAATTGTATAGCACTCAAAACTTAATTAAAAAAACTTCTCTCTAATGTTCGATAAGATTAATAAATCAGGAATGGCGTCCATCGGGCACCGGGAGTGGGCGGAGGGGAGGTTTCGGAGGGAAAAAAATAATATGCAAGTCATTCCAACATTTGCACCCCCAACTTTAGCAGAAGTACTAAGTGCTCATAAAATCGCAGTTTTTATTAATCGAGTATCGAATCCTGGACTGTTTTGCATGGAGAGGGGAATATTGAGATATCAGAATGTAAGCGAAGTAACGTAATACCCTCAAATGAATTTGGGTATTTTATTTAAATCTTAAATTTTGGTTGAAAAAATGTATTTCTGTGTGTATTTTAGTGCATACAACATAGATTAGTTATCGAATTATTGTCAATGAACATCAATTTCCTTTACTTGCCGTATGAGAGATTCTTTTACCGCCTAGTACCAAGTAAATTATTAATTAATCAAAAAATTGGGGCTGTTTTTGGTAGTAATCGATAGCTTAGAAAGAGGCGACAGTGTCACTTGGTGACTTATGTGATAATTTTAAAAAATAGTAATTTTTCAAATTTACCTATATCAAAAAATACCTTCAAATACCCTTTCATAGCTTATTTCTACATATTATATGGACTCATCTCAAAATGCAACTTTCATCTAACCGTAATTAACGGCTTGTAAAAGTGATAAGAAAGAAAAATTAAGTGTTTTGAGTAGGTATCTTATACGTTATGTGCTTACGTCATTTTTCAAATGCAGTAAATGAGTTATGTCTTTTTCAATGAAATCCTACGCCAAGTAACACTATTATACCTTTGTTTTTTTTTTTTAATTTACTCAGAAAAAAGAAAGGCCAGAAATGAGAGTTTCTATGATCTGCAATTACGCTTACCTAATACAAGAACGGACGGGAACGGACGCAGCAACTTCCAATAACTGGAGTCGTGAAGATGCGGCGTTGGACCTGGCTTGGGCATGTACTTCGGATGCCTCGGGAGAGCCTGAACCCGAGCTGCCTCTTCTTTACGCCTGCAAGATCCCGCCGTCCTGGCAGACCGTCGATGACCATCCTACGGATGTATTCGGCGGAGCTGATGAGGAGGAAGCGAGAGAGCTGGCTGGTGACAAGGTCTCCTGGAGGGATCTAGTGATGTCCACATGCTCCACATAGGAGCGAACGTGGCAAAAGAAGAAGATGAAGAATACAAGAAAAGAGAATTGGTTTGTTTTCAACAGCTGGATTGACTGTACGCAAATTAAACGATTCCGTCATACCGACGCAATAATATTTCCCTAATATAAAATATGAACTTTTTCCATCTTTTCATTCCGTTATTGGATATAAATTAGGCGGGCAATCGTAAGAAGTAGATGGGCGTAACATGAGGGGGTAGCAACACATGTCGCTAGGGGGGAGTTCGTATCCCGGGGGGTGCAGAACACTTAAAGGTGGTAATTTCAGGCTATTCCGATAAACTGCAGGTGAATTAGCTTGCACAGAAGTATGGGATTGAGAAAATGTCTTGAACAATGAGTAATGACTCCCTTAATGGGCTTTTTCCGCCCCGGCTAAATTTCTCAAGACTTTAATAAAATTATATTTAAAATGATTTGCGTTATTCGACTGCGTTTAAGAGTCAAAAAATAAAATTATGATTGAATCTTACACAGAGGGTAAATATTTTTTTATATGTTTTACTTACAAAAGTTTGACGTGCGTAAGTGCCTAACTACCTCAGTATTTATATCAGGATAATTCAAAGAAATAACATGACTCGTCAGTGAAATTATATTACATGTCTCTACAATAACACAACTGCCTTGAACTGACAACAAGGAATTACGACGTAAGGAATAGGAGTACAGTGGCGATGGCGGCACATGACCAGGACGAGAGGAGACAATAACGAGAATCCTATGGAATGAAGATGGTTGAGGAAGAAGATAAACCAGCCAGTTTTTCATGTTATTTCTCTTCCCTAATGTAACTACATTTATGCACTTCAAACTTCAAACTTTGCTCAAATTTTAAGTTATCCTAATTCTCACCTTCAGATTCCACCCATTATTATTATTCAATATATTGGTATCAAATATTTTAGAAAGTAATATAAATTCACGTCGAAAATGTGTTTTTACCGTCTAAGTCCTTAGTTCGACTGAATGCTGTTGAAATGCGATCTCTCAGGCGAATGTGTGGTAAGACTAATGTATGATAGGTGTACAAATGTCGAAATTAGAGCAGAGTGCAAGGCTGAGATAAGCATTATCAACAAAATTAAGAAAGGGCTTTTACGGTGGTTTGGTCATGTGGAGCGAATGAGTGATGAAATAATGGCTAAAAGGAGTTTAAATGCAAGTGTTCCTGGATGTAGAAGCCGAGGAAGGCCGAGTAAGACATGGCGTGACCAAGTACGTCAAGTACTTGAAAGTGGACATGTGAAAAGTCGGAATAATCGGCGTATGTGCATGAGAAGATGTATGTAATGAAGAGGAAGCAAAGGAAGTATGTCAGGACAGAGTGATATGGCGTTCGTTAGTTAGTTAGTTGGTTTAGTCCTTAGTTAATTCCTTCTTAGTTCTTAACTCTAGAGTAGGTCTCTCTTTTGTAGGTATTCGCTATACAGAATAAATACGAATGAAGTAAAAACTTACTAAATAATAATCCATAATAAAACAAAAACTAGTAGGTAAGTTAGGTAAATATATAAGTACTGGTTTCTTTGCCATAACAACGTAAATAAAAGCAAATTTATTCCGTTTTACGATTTTCAGACAATAATTCAAAGAATCATTCTACATAACTACTTCCAATCGTTAGCAAAAATATTTTTTCCCGGATCGCTGTAAAATTTTCAATAGGAGATTTGTTTTGGCTGCTCTATCGATAGATTGGAAATCTTTCAGTAATAACTGAAAATGGCGGGGGTAGGAATAATGGAGTGGGGGGAGGAGTCGCCATTTCTTTCGTAATTCATTTTTCCAATCGTTAATTTAAAAATCTGCAGCCCAGGGGTGCATTGGGCACAATCATCTAGATACCCTTAAAATTTTATTACAAATATGGTAGTTTTATTTATAATAAAGGGATTCTGATAAAAGGTTACAGAAAACTGCACTTTGTAGCACACAATTGGGAGTTTTTACGACGGGATCTGTAGCGTTTTGGTAGTTCAAATAATTATTTTAATCAAATAGGATTTTAAAATAACGGTCTAATTTGTCAGATTATTATTTTGGTGCGAATACGGTTACTGTTACTAATATACTATTCTATATTACTCGCCTGTTAATTATTCCGCCGGACACCGAATGGTATTACATTATTTGTTTTTTATTTATTTATTTTATGTATTTATTTATTTATTTATTTACTTTCTTTGACGCCCATAGGGCTTTTTACATTGTACATACTATATTATATATAGAAAAAGTTACACATTTAACATATAAACATTTTTTTTTTTTTTTTAATAAAATATTACAAAAATAATGATAATAAAAATTTAAAAAAAGAAAGTTACATAGTTAACAAAAATACAATATTAAGACAAAATACATACATTGTATTATGTTTATGGTATAAGACATAGTGAGATAAATTCATTTAAAACTGTTCATTCAAAACTGTTTTTTTTTTATTTTTATAAATAAAATATTTAAAAAATTAAAATTAAAAAATTAAAATTAAAATAACTAATTAAAATATAAAACATAATACGGGTCTAGCTTTTAAGCATACATAAATACTCACGAAGATTTATTGACTAGACTCCGTCGCGTCAGTCGCCTTTAGTACTTTGGTCCTGAATATACCCATGTGAGATATGTGTGTGAAAGAGACTGTGTGTGAGGGTGACAGAAGATGTACGAACGTGTGTGTGTATGTTGTATGTCTGCTGTGTGCCCGTCATTCCCAGTTAGAGCTCTGAGCAGCGTAGACAGTTAAACCGTGTATTATAATAAACTCGTAATATTGTCACAGCCGTGTATTACTAAAAGCCGCCATACCAATACATCACACATTACCTAATAAAAGTATTGGTATCTACTGGCTATTCGGCTGGCTAGGCCATATACTATGCATGCCTCCCGAGAGCCTTAACCATGCTTGCCTATTTTACAAGGCATCAGGTTCTCGGCGTCCTGGTCGTCCACTGTTGACAATTCGTCAGCAGCTTGCGTCAGAGCTGCGGCACATGGACTTGACTTGGGAGGATGCACGGGAGCTGGCGCCCAATCGCTTAGCCTCGGGGCAGTTTGTGGATTCCATATGCTCCACATAGGGAGCAGATATGGGATGATGATGATGATGATAATTAAAAGTAAAAAAACGCCGAATTTTTCAACAGCCGGCATAGAATACTGTGTCTAAAATTTTTAATACCCCATTTGTATCTATTAATTAATGCACTATACTCCGGTTGTCATACTAACCAATAGTCGCAGAAAAACAGACCTAAATAAATCACTCATTTTTTTTATATTTCAGTATAAAATATTGACATTAAAAACACCAAATTCAGCCCTGTAAAAGGCATTCTAATCAGCCGGATTGGCGAACCGGGCCATTGAAAAAAAATAAGGAATGACTTTAAAAAATCTATTCATAATTCAATTTATTTGGACAACTTCTGGAAAGCTTTAACTTTCCATTCCCTTTATGTAATATTGAATGATAAATGAGAACTTTTATTTTATCGAACATGGAATCGTTTTATTCTTGATTCCATTTTCATTGAGTTATGGAACTTTTAACTTAACTGGAGACTGGTAGCACGTTATACTATGAATTTTAATTTTAATATTGTTATTCTTACGCATACCTACTTATTGAAAAAAAAAACACAATGAAAATTTAAGTTGTGAAAATAGGTACCTATAAATTGTAAAAATGTTTTATTCATCCCTAAAACTTGCACAGCGACATAACCTGTTACGAAGACACGACGAAAATAATTAACAGATCACATACAGACTCTAAATGATGAAAAATCGTGACGTAATAATTTTTAAGAATATTTTGAATGTGTACAAATACAAACTACTGAATTATACCCATCCTGGGCATGATAATGAAATCATTATTGATTTCTCAAAAGACACAGAGAAGCTCTGGAAACGAATTTGGATTATCTAGGCGTTTACAGGGCTTATGACCTATAATCGGATGGGTCAAGTGGCCACTTAATGTATTACAACATTCCCCATTCTGTCCATCATCTGATAACCGTTTAAGACAGATTTCGAAACTTGTACATATTATATATTTAATTCTTATGCGGTTAACAGATAGTGGGCGGAATGGGGAATGTTGTAATAGGTACATCAAGTGGCCAATTAACCCAGCCGATGACAGGTCATAAGCCTTGTAAACGCCTAGATAATCTAAATTCATTCCAGAGCTTCTTAGTCTCTGTTGAGATATTAATAATGAGTAATGATTTCAATCAAGCATTCTCACGATTCGATGAAAAGGGACATAGCATATTGTACATTATACCTCTTCAAGATTTTCTATGGGAAATATTTTTAGGGCTATACAGGGCGTCCCAAACTTATGGGACATGAAGGGGAAGTACCTTAAATATCGTAGATAGTGTATTTTGCTGAAATAAGACTTTATGTTACTTTTAAAAGTTAGTAATTCTGCATTCATAGATTTTCTAAAAATTACTTGCTTCGTCTGGGAATCGAACTGACTTAAATGTCAAAAAAAAATCACCCTACTTTTATGATGCCAATCGAAAGAATAGCTAAAAAATAATATTTTTGATTAAGTAACATAGTATTTTAAAAGAAAGGAACAACGTAAAATGATTGAGTCAGGTGATTTGCGTAAGACAAGAGGGATCACATTTTGAGCATTTAATTAATTAATTTACAAAAATACTTACTTAATTGACTACGGCACTTTCATGTATGTTTTTAATTCGATTAAAATGATTAATTTCATGTTGTTCCTTTTTTTTTAAAATACTATGTTACCTAATCAAAGTGATTATTTTTTAGCTTTTCTTTCGATTGGCATCATAAAAGTAGGTTGATTTTTTTTTTGACATTTAAGTCGGTTCGATTCCCAGACGAAGCAAGTAATTTTAGAAAAATCTATGAATGCAGAATTACTAACTTTTAAAAGTAACATAAAGTCTTCTTTCAGCAAAATACACTATCTACGATATTTAAGGTACTTCCCCTTCATGTCCCATAAGTTTGGGACGCCCTGTATATTCCTTACACTTCCATCTACATTAGATAAATTCCTGGAAAACTGCATTTTATACATTTTTTTCACCATATAAATTCAAAAACTAATATCCCTTATCCGCACCCAATTATCCAATGGTGCATTAGGGCACTGCATTGATACACCAAGTGCAGTAAATCTTTATAATTATTTACATATGGACAAGATGATCAGTCTTAAGCTTCAACGCCAGTCCAAGGTTACATAACACGATTACCTTGGACTCCAAGGTATGAAAAAATACAACAGACGAATACAGTAGCTGCAAGACGAATTGGGTCTCAGTACTTCACCTACGTGTAGATTTAGTATCATTTCTTAGATAAATCGTTGTCTCAGATTCTTTATTCATAAATTGGGAACGGAATTAACTAAGAATATCGAATGTACAGCGCCCTTGAGGTGATTTCTCACAAAAATGGCGCTTAATAAATTATCCATAATAATAATAATAACAAAACAATCTGCGCTTATCTGTACCTAAAGGAGTATGAATATTATCCTTGGCTCTTCCCAACCGACTTTTTATTTGAGGATGCTGAAAACGGCGCTACATAAACTATCCCTATATAATAATAAATAATAATCATCAGTCATTTATGGAGGAGAAGGGACGCTCATTTGGATTTTCCCTTCTATCAGGTGATTGGTGGTCGCATACATAACTCAGAAATTCTGATGGATGTAGGTCTGTTCGTACCTGATAACTATCTTCGACAAAGACAGAATCGATTGTTTTACCTGCCAATATGCAGAACCAACCTGCCAATGGTTATGCCGTTGGTAGAGCAATCGTGTTACTTAATCGTATCATCTCGGATGTCGACATATTTCCCGACTGTGTGTCTTCCCTTAGGAAGGCACTTTCCAACTTTTAATTACATATTATGTTAGATATTATTGATATCCCAACAGAGACAGAGAAACTCTGGAAACGAATGTGGGTTATCTAGGCGTTTACAGGGCTTATGACCTGTCATTGGCTGGGTTAAGTGGCCACTTGATGTACTACAACGTTCCCGATAACCATATATGACAAATTTTGGAACTACTATAAATTTATTGAACTCGTCTTCGTCGTTTCATGCTGGTTGTCATGCTAGGTGTCATCTGTTGAAACAGATGACACCAGCATAGAAAATTTCTGTCTCTGTTGGGATATTTCAATAATATCTGATATCAGCCCAGCATGGGTATAATCCAGTAATTTGTCTACAAGTATTTGTGCTTGAATGTGGGCTTGTAAGTCGGAATAATCGACGTGCGTGCATGAAAAGATGTATGAATGTGGAGGAAGCAAGAGAAGTATGCCAGGACAGAGTGGTGTGGCGTTCTACCTCTCTGCCATACCCCTTCGGGGAAATGGCGTGATGGTTAGTTAGTTAGTTAGTTTAGTATTTGTATACATTCAAATTGTTGTTAAAAACATATATTATGTTACTTTCTACTCTTTGTTATACCTTTCTATTGTATATTATTTATATTTGTATTAAGAATGATTTGGATTTTTCTGTAATGTTCTAATGAAACAAATGAAAATTAAAATTAAAATTAAAACAAAAAAAACTTTTATGTGAAAATTACATTCAAATACATATTTTATATTGACCCCCGATGGAATCGAACCCGAATATTAAGATTGCTCAATATACCTATTTCCCCAGTCCTTATGTGAACGGGGCCTTTCGCATATCTAAACCTTTAATTTCCATATCATGACATGTTCAAATCACAATTACTCGTTTTCTCTGTGTTTACACTGTTGTCTACTTGTATTATCGTATTACATGCGCCGATTAGGCCCGTCGTGAGATCTCGATCCTCGACACGTGGCGTGCGGCCCTCAGCACGTGGCCGGCACGTGCCAGCACGTGGCATGCGTGCTCCGAGGGGGTGCAGGCGCGCATTACACCCACAACTGAGTACACAATGACTAAATGATTGCGAAACTGGTCAATGTTTTTAGTGATGTAAGGGAGTGGTTGATTTTTATCACGTGTAAGACTCAAGCGTTAGACTGATTGTCTTGCCATGTGTACCGATTCCTCCGCCTCGCGGTGTTGTGATTAGCGTGTTGGACTACCAAAAATGAAGTCACGGGTTCGATTGTTATGCGGGAATATTCAGTGCTTTTTTTACATCTCCATACCAGAACGCGTTTCTTCCATCTATCATCCGCTATTCTGGCTATGTAACCCTTCCGTTTCCATTCAACAGAAAAATTAAGGTAGTTATTAAACACTCAAGCGAATTTTTTTTAAATTTCATATATATATTTTTATGTATGTAGTACTGTAAGTTATTTGTTCGCCTCGTAGCATAGTGGTAACGCATTTGGCTACAGTGCATGAGGTTGCGGGTTTGATTCCCGTAGGGGTCAACATGAAATTATTTATTTACATGTGATTTTCATATTATTGAAATACATAAAAATCTGAATTATAATAATACCTAATTAATTTAATGATCAAACATTTCATATTTCATCTCCACTTTTAACTATGTTCCCTTTAAAACGCAATACTCAAATTACTTTCCTAGACCCCTACCCCTCTCAAGACCCCCCTACCCTTACCTCCCCTCAGGACCACAGTACATCAACTGCCACCACTTAGCAAGCAATTAATTATCAAACTTTTTTTATATACCTTCTTAGTATTTGTTTTACCATCATCACCACTAGATGTTTTTTTTTTTTTTTTTTCTATTACTTCTATGTATCAATATTTATGTTACCCTTGTGTATAGATTCTTAAAGTATTGCAATTTTTTTTTTTCTCTGTATTTTTCTGTATAAGATCTGTATTCTAATTTAGTGTCTTTTCACCAGTCGATGGTAGAACTTTACTCCCGAAACCAGGTAGTGTAGGTTAAATTCTATTTCTATAGAATAAACCAATAGTAACACATAACATTGTTTTATTTCATCATAATTCATACTAACATTTCATGTGTGATTCCTTGGACTGGTTCTGAAGCGTACGACTGATCGAATGATGACTGAAGAGTAATAACATGATCAAGAATACACAAGATGCACTTGGTGTATCAATCAGTGCCCTATGCACATTGGGTGCGGATAAGGGAATAGTAATAGTAAGTTATTTTATTCAGCTGAAAATTGTACATTGGTCGTGGGAATTAAAACACAATAATTTCACCCCAGATTTGACCACAACGAAAATTATTACAATTTATTTTTCCGCAATATAAAAATTTGCATAGCGATTATTTCATCAATGACCCAAACGACAAAAGAAGCTTCATTCTGCTTTATCTTAATGACGACATGACCAATAAATATAAATTTTATTGCCGCCCGCTTGTTATCTTCGGTTAAATTTTATGGATGTAAAACGAAACAACATTAAGTATTTACATGGAGAATTATTCACAACGACCCCCGTTTAAAATTTAAAATGCTATCTGCAATGTTGTATATTATGGTTACTCGGGATTTTCACTCATGAGACAAAGATTTATTAACTTTTTATATTATGCAATTATTATTGGTATCTTTTGTAAAAACATAAATTTTCTGTCATTGTATTTTTTTATTTTAGAATATTAATTCAATCATTTTATTGGTGTTTGCTTAGAAAAATAACTTATAACTAAAGACTTAGTACTCTTATGCATGTATATTGTAGGTATTCTTGGTAGAAATTCTGAATTCAATTTAGATTTTTTAAATTTGAATAAAGTTATTTTTTATTTAGTAAAATAAATTAAAGATACATTTTGAATTTTAATTTTTAGCCATTATGCT
Organism: Micrasema minimum; assembly: GCA_022494985.1. Lineage (NCBI taxonomy): Eukaryota > Metazoa > Arthropoda > Insecta > Trichoptera > Brachycentridae > Micrasema > Micrasema minimum. The sequence goes on along the minus strand of JAGVSP010000127.1, from coordinate 48,313 downwards.
TTGTAGAGAATCGAAGTAGAGAAAATATTTAATTTTCGTTGTTTAATTTTCCCCGTGGAAAACATTTATTTAGTTTTTTTAAAACTGCAAATTTATATGAAATCGTAATTTTAATTTCAATTAAATTTAAACTGTACAAAAAAAGTATCGTTTTAATTTGAGAAATATAACGTATGTACTTAATAACTACTGTGCATTCTGATATTGGAGTATTTTTTCATGTCGCTAATTCGTGCAAATGTAACATTATCACAAAAAACTCTCACAAACTAATTAAAGGGATCAAATACAGTTCACTTTTAATGTATTTATTTGTTCATTTATTTACCATCAAAGCCCGTAGGAGCTTTTACACAATACATTGAAAAAAAATGTACAGTAAACAAAAGCATAGGGTAAAAGTGGGATAGTCGCCAGACATTTTGAAACATTAGATTTTTAGACAAATTTATAACTTAAACAGTCTGATACTTTCGTGGCGTTTAGTTTAGTAAATAAGTAGGAACCATAAACAAATCATGAGAAATTATAAAACCGCCGACATAAGATTAATGAATTAAAAATATTTTTGTAATGAAGTATGGAAATATTTACGCTACTCACACTTCTTAGGAGCTTTGATATTTTTGCAAATCGCGAGTTTAAAAAATGTGGATATTTGCCCTCAATTAGACAAAAAATAATTCTTCTAAAATTAATTTTAAAAAAAATAAAGGGATCAATTCGACTATTGCTAAATTTATTTAATAATCTAACTATCTATTTTGTCCGCCCCGTGATGTAGTTTGAAACAACATGAAATATTTATTTACATGTGGTTTTCATATTAATATTTCACGTGTGATACCTTGGACTGGTACTGAAGCGCAAGACTGACATCTTACGTACATGTAAAAAAATGATCAAGATTCCCTGCACTTGTTTCAATGCAGTGCCCTTTGCGCCATTAGGTGCGGATAAGGGAACGTAGCGTAGGAAGTATGTATTTAGAAAATTAAACTATAATTTGATTTCGTTGAAATAGGCTTTTAGAGAGTTTTAATGATTAAGGTTGTCATGGAAATCCAACTCCGACAAAAACCATTGGAAACGCTTTAGTTTATAATCAAAATACATTTGTATATCTTACGCAATTAATCACAAAGGCTGACTAACAATTAATTCAAGTGAATGGCCTTATTCCACTAAAATATCCTTATTAAGATAATTAAGCTCGCAGTCCTACATCCTTATCTGAGGAAACTATCAGTCGAATGGTGGGTGGGTGGTTCAATTTGAAGATTACGAGAAAAAAAAATTGTAGAAAGTGTAGACCACGATGGAAAATAAGAGTGTCAGCACAGCTATTTCACAATTAAATTAATATACTACTATTACTACTACCTTTCTCTTATCCGCACCTAAGTGCTGTAAAGGGCACTGCACTAAAAAAAATATTTGTAGATACAAAAAAATAGCTTATACCTACTACAAAAAAATATTGTCAATACAAGAGGTGAGCGTTTTCATAGAAAACACGGTATATTATGGTTATTAGAGCATAAACACTATTATACTTGGTAACTCCAAAAATAGTTTATCTCAGAAACGGATCAAATCTTACTAAATATTTTTTGGTCTCAACTCGTTGCCCTTGATGTGTTCTTCCTCCTGTCTTTTACGGATTCCTGGTAATTACGAGTACATATAATATATCGTAGAAACACGATTTTTTTAATTTTTTAATAAATATATCATGTGTATGTACATTCCTATTAATTAAAGTATTGCGTGTCAACAACCACCGATTTTTCTAAAACATTCAGTTACCACTGCTGTACAGATTGAACCACCCGCACATAGGCTACTAGTTGTCTCTTTACCCTTTTCAAAGTGACTGTGAATAAAGCGGGCCGTAAAGTTTCCGTAATGATTTAAACGTCATTAGAAGAAAGGCGCTGTAACGAGGGTGCCGGGAATCCCCTGTTTTTGTTTATCCCGCGAAACTTGGCCCCTGGCTGGGGGGAGCCCCGGGGGGGCTGCGGTTAGTAGTTCTCCGAGTGGCCGTTTGTCTCACTTAGCGCGGTGGAGGCGCTAGTTGGCCGAATACTCGGTACAGTTTGCACAAATTAAGAAGATTAAAAATTAAGAACACAGCGTTACAGTTTTTAATTATCTTATCTTACTTATCTTCATTAGGAATACAGAGATGAGGCAACGGACGCAGCAATCCTTGGTATCTACTGTCATCCGGCGGTTGACTGTATTAATTTGTAGGTATTCTTGTTTTGTATGTTTGTGTATAAAGAAAAAAAAAAGATTATTTCGATATGGAGACACTGAGGGATCGTAAGGGTGGCGGCATCATGATTTTCTTTTGACTTGTCACCCTCTTGACTTAACTTCACTTGGAAACTTTGGCCCTGCAATTTGCTTATGCATTTGCAACAGCAAAAAATTAAAGTCCTGCATAAAATAGCGTGACTGACAGAGAGTCCCCAAGGACTCTATAACAGTCGCGGGTGGAGGTGGGACGATCCCTCAGTGTCATCCGGCGAAGGCGTTTCGGCTGGCTTGCCTATTTTACAAGGCATCTGTCCACTGTTGTTGACGATCCGTCGACAGTTTGCGTCAGAGCTGCGGGACGTGGACCTGACTTGGGAGGATGCACAGGAACTGGTGGGCCGATCGCTTGGCTTGGAGGCAGTTTGTGGAATCCATATGTTCCACATAGGGCGCGAATATGGTATGATGATGATGATTATTTTACTTTGTCTAGTGTCATGCGCCTGGCATCCTGCAATCGGACGTACGGGAAGATGATCGATTGACAACTTTACTTGCCATAGATTACTCTGACTCTTCAGGTCATTAGCCCTGTAAACGCCTAGATATCCATATTTCCTTCAAAACTTGTCGTCTATGTTGAGATGTCGATTCGTAATTTCCTATTTATTAGCAATAAAAAATAAAGTTTTGACTGATTGACCGCCTAAGAGGCGCTTGATTTATAGGGTCTTGAGTCAAAGACGTATCCGGAGACCTAAATTAAAGTAGTTGGATTGTCCCTCAATGGGTTGAATCCTCAAAGGTTTGTAGAGCTGAAAATGACGATGATAATTATGATTATAAATATTCGATAGTTTGTAATGAGATAAGATTCTCTGACTGTACATTTAGTTCATTTTGCGTGAATCCCCGTCCATGCTTCCTTTTGGCCCGATAACAAAGTGTTTTAAGTGACACATTAGGTGTAGGGGAAGGGAGGGGGGAGAAAGGAGAGGGGGAAGATCCCGTGTTGGTTGCAGCGAAGGATGAGGGATGAAAAACTCGCACTACTTGCGACAGGGGTGAGAAAAACTACGTACTACTACTACTTTCCCTCACCTTCACCTAATAGTGCACCAATTATTGCAGAGTATCTTGATAAACTTTTACAAAGAAGTCCAGCCATACGCTTCAGTGACAGTCTTAGGTATCGTATATGGAATATTTTAAAGTGAAACACCAAATATCACATTTAAATAAATATCTCGTATTGACACCGTTGGGGAATTTAACCCGCGACCTCATTCGTGGTAGTCGAACGCGCTATCCACTACACCTAGATGTGGATGAATTATAAATATTCATCGAGTGGTGTCGCAGTCATTGAGTCAATATTAGATTTCCCAGTTTGAATGGACTCCGCTCCGCAACGATTTGATTTCTATTTTCAAGAACAAGCCGCTAAGGTTTTATTGCAATAAGTTATTTCAAATTGAAATTAATATGTGCAAATATCATTAGAGAACGTAGATTTATTTGAAATCAATTTTTTTTAAAGATGGGATTAACTGCGGTACATTTGTCAAGTAAATAGGTAGTTTGGCAACCCTGTTTAGCACTGCGGCAATCGGAAATCCGTCGTAACAACATAAGACAAGAAAGTGACCAAACAATAAATTTCAGTCAATTATCACCGCTACGTTAGTTTCAGCAAACTGAAAAAGCCTATATCTCCCGCCAGCGCTGGTAGGGGCCATTAAAAGGATTTACAGTATATATCGCCACACTTTTTCTTTTTTCTCCGAATGCCTCTGGGTGGGTTGTCTTAATTTGGAGTTATGGCGGCGGTTTGTAGCGCCACTCGTGAAACTAACGGTATTTTGCGCTATTTCGCTATTATCCAATAAAGATGGAGTGAACCTTTTTAGCTCATGAAATATGAGATTCATACAGTATAAAAACTGAGAAAACGAGATTAAACTACATGATTTAGAAACATTGCCTCATGCTCCAGTAGGAGCGGTTAGGGAAAAGGAATAACAATGGAAAATAACTACGAAATCATTATTGACAAAACCATCCCAAAGATTTTAAAATATAATGTTCACAATACAATCAAAATTAAAAATTAATAAATAAACTTTATTAACTATCGATATTGTTTCATAACTCTCATCCTTATGTCTTCCCTTCCAGTTGCATAAATATAAAAAAAAATAATCAATTGAAAGCATTTCTTAAATTATTTTAACCATTTATTCGAAATATCGTTAGAATTAAGTAATTACTATTTATAAAATGCATACATTTGAAAATAAATTTCTGTTTTTTTTTAGGTTGATTTGTACATATGAAACTTTGTAGCATTATTATTAAGAATAGAAAAAATAAAATGTGTGCATGTTGGTTATTAATAGCACTATTGAGAACAATGCCTTTTTAAATTTTTCTTGGAAAGCTCTTAAATATTTAAAAAAACATTTAATATTATAACATTTTGGGCGTGTTCAAATACTTGTACACAAATCTGGATTTTATCCCAAGACGGGAGTAGGTATATATTTCATTTTATATCCCTACAGAGATGAGGTAGAATTTTTTCAAATTCAGGAATATGGATATTCGAGCGTTTACAGTTGCCGCCCAAAATGTTGTATTAAATACCTGGTCTAAATATAAGTTAAACAAATTGCAGACGATTACTAGTAATTAATTTAACTCGGTCAGAGTCTTAATTACAAAAATAATCATTAACTTCAATATCAATGCATAGATGAAGCTTTTAACGCGCTGGTGGATGATTCTCGATTCGTAACATATATACAAAATCAAAAATGTTACCTAGTGGATATTCGCTAATAGCGGAATGGGGAATGTTGTAGTACATAAAGTGGCCACTTAACCCAGCCAATGACAGGTCATAAGCCCTGTAAAAGCTCAAATATCCATATTCCTGAATTTCAAAAAATTCTACCTCATCTCTGTAGGGATATAAAATGAAAATTTAATAATTAATTCAATTCCTTTTTTCCATCGATCCTAAAGTCCCTTAATCTAATTCTTTGTATTTCTTTTAAATATAAGTGTCCCTCTCGGACATTTCCGAATAACGGTATTCGGGGGCGAGGTGAAGGCGAGGGTAGAAATGCAAAACTTTATCTTGCTTACTGAGTGTGAGGATATTAGGGTGAAGGGGCATCTTCTCGGGAATATATTTTCCTATTCAGAATTGAAATTGTTTGACCATCGACACATATGGGTACCTAAACAATGCACATATCAATAGACCAGGGATTGTGAATTATAATAAAATATTGGGAAGCCTTTGGTAAATTTCTCGAGTGTGAAAGCATTTTTATTCAAATCTGAATCACCCTTATTATTTTCGAAGATTTATGAAAATAATATTTTGTGACTACTAGATAAATTACTAACTAACTACTAACACATTAAAATAAATAGATTTCAAGTAACGTAGATTATTTATTAATTCCATAGAATCATCATCAATCTGATTAACAATTACATATGAATATTACTTTACATTGTAATGATTAAAATCAAAATTATGAAATTTAATACACTTTTGTTTCAAACTACTTTTTCATTTTTTAAAACGCCAACCGATTCGGAGACACTACTCCTTCTTCCTATATTATACAAAGCCCTGAAGAAGGAGTACTGTCGCCGAAACCGGTTGGCGTTTTAAAAAAAAAAAAAGTAGTTTTAAACAATAGTGTGCTTAATTTCATAATTATGGAAAACTACAAAGTGAGTGCTACAAACATTGAGTTAAAATCATAATTATTTTATTTAGGAAGTAAAAACTTGAGCAGGTTTTGAACAGAATTAAGAATTTCCTTTTTTCACCTATAAAATTATCTTTCTATCTACTGTTCACAAGATCAATATCAATTAATCCATTGTTGACTTCTTGTAACTGGATTAGATAATATTTTCACAGAAAACATTTTCTATTTTACACAAACGACAGAAAAATTTCCTTTCATTTATAAGGACATTTTAACAATATTGCACTAATTTATTGTTTCATCTGTAAATACGATAGATCTGTCCTGAAATGATTAACTTTTATTGTGAAAAAAGACCAACGCCATTAAAATTATTTATGCACTTGATGCGATTAACACCTGTATTTTTATTTGAATGTTCTTGCCGCTGTGATTTGTTTGTTTTATTGAATTTCATCTCATGACTTTTTTTATTATATATACGTATTCTTAAACCTGTCACTGTCAAGTATGACCATCGCTTTGTGGATCCTTCTATGGTAGCAGGTGTACCATTCCTTGTACATTGAACAGTTCTATTTTTCCTGGTTATTGTTTCAGGTTTGTAGTTTGCATGCTCTTTGTTCCGAATATTTTACAAATACCACCTCTGCACATATTCCAGACACGGAAAACTATTATCTTTTGTATTTGGGATCGAATCCCGAGCGAGGATTACTTGTCAAAAGATATAAACGAATTTCAAGTCGTAAGTTCGACATTTTATTCAACAAGGGGGTTGGTCTTATTATTGTTTTGGTTTCAACTCGTATCTATTCATTTTTTAGAAGTTTATTGGGAAAACAGACATTAAATAAATCTAGGCACATAACTAACAGAACGATTTAAAGTAACATTTATTAAAATTTTCATCATAGATCCTAATATAAATTTAAAAAATACTTAGTTTCGTATTTTTAAAGTACATTAAATTAATACCCCAATCGTAATAAAAAATATAAAAATTATTGGTGAACCATTTTCCGGTATTTCAATTCTTTTCAAACGAAAATCCATTAAATTTTAATACGCGCAGCATGTACTTATTTCGTATGTGCTTACGAAATAATTTCGTACATATTTTTTAGAGTTTTAAGGACAACTTACTAGAAATTAAAAAAAGTCTCTGATTCATATTGTTTTTAAAACACGTAAGAGTTAAGAGTATATAATTTATTCGTATTTTCTGTAGTAGTAAAAAATATATATTATATAAAAATAAAAAGATAATACACGTGTACACTATATTGTAATAAAAAATAACCAAAAATATTAGATAATATTATTACTTATTTCTTATTCCTGAACACGGCTAACATAATACGGATTATAATACTTTTTTTTTATACCCGCCAAAGAACTATCTTATCTTTTTTATGTTTGGGTAAATATCTACTAACATGTTCTCTTACTTGAGAATAAATATTGTCTTTTCTGAAAAATACTTACTGATAAAAGTTCATAGTATAATATTGTTGGTTTAAGTTGGGGAATGGGGTGACTGATTTCTGGTCTACTGGGTACTTATTGCCTCGGGCAGAGCTTTTCAAAGCATTGACATTGATTGTTGATTGAATTGAAAATGTCATGATTTAAAAACAAAATGTTTTCACAAGATTCAGAGAAAATAAGCGTTACAAAAGAATCAACGGTAAATGTCATAATATAACATGGAATTTAAAATTAAAACACATAAACCGCCGTATCAATTATCCATGACTATCACTTTTTTTGGAATATATATAATAGATTTTTAAGTTACTTTTTAACTCTTTATTAATAATTTCCAAGTAAGAGTTTTAGTTGCCATGTACAAAATTAAACATTTTCAAATAACTAAATAGGTAGGTAACTTCAAATTCAACATACTGAATTTTTTGAAATCCTATTTTGGATATACTTTTACTGAATATTTCGTTTGTATTATATTTTAAATTTTTATTTACAGAATGAAATTTAAACTTATTTTATTTTATAGGCAAAATTCTACAGTACAATAGAATTGCTTATGCTCAATTATTAGATACATAACTCAAAAATTGCAATGTTTTTTATACTCACATTAATTAAGATTTTGTTCCCCAATTTCGACAATTATTATATTATTAGAAGTAACTATTAATAGTTATTCACAACAAAAGTATAGGCTGCAACAATCAGGAATCCAAGGGGAAAGTATCTAAAGTTAGTTTGTATTGAAAGCGTCTGTGATACTTGGTACTGAACGAATCACGTCCGTTCCGGGGATGTTTTGATCCTCCGATAACTTTACACGTAAAGATTTACAAAGTGCCTCAACCCCTTTCACCTACCCTCAACTTAACCACCCCCTACTGTGGTCACTTTACAGTGAACATATAAAACGAAACAACTAAATTATTTCTTTAATATTAATTCATCATGATTTATTTCTTAATTTAGTTATATTTCAAAGTACCTTTATATTATGTGAAAGAATAAATAGTAATTTTCTCACAATTTTGCCGACTTTTCTAGTTGCACAAAAGCAAATCTTTCTACACCACAATCTCCTTCTTCTCCTTTCAATCAAATCACTAGTAAAATAGTATTTTTGGTCGTTTGAAAAATTCAATTGAAATACGAAGCATGTAAATTTATGATTGTCGCGATACGGGGTTTTCTCAACACTAATAACACATAAAACCAATCTATAATATGAATATGAACCTTTGAAAATGGTGAAGTTGACTAGTAAACCGCAAACAATATTACTGTTTTATTGAATATAGGCAGGTACCTAGATGTTAAAAAATAAAAAAAGTTCCAAATTAATCAAAAACCTCTCAAAATTTATAACACGTTTACTTTTTTAACCATTTTCAACGACCGAATTAATTAACAGCGTAACATGCAATTTAAACTATTTAATTTTTAACTTGCTACATTTCATTTGTATTCCAATTCCCAATTGATATTCGATTCGTGTATCAATACACAAAGCCCACGCGGCCAGAGCTACCCCGGGGCAGTTGGAAAAATTGAAATTGAAAATAGAAGGGATAAAGAAGATAAAACAGAAATCTGTATTTCCGCCCCCGACATTTATTCCTTTATTTCACATAATAACAACGGGGCATGGGCAGTATAATGCTAAAATAACAAATCCCCAATCTTGGCGTCTTGTTCCCTTGATCGCCGATACTATCCTAGATTGTTCATTCCTGTAAATTCTCCCGTGGGAACTAATGTGTTAACTTTAGATTCTGCCTTGCAGGGAGTAAACTTATTTAGAAAAAGTATTTTATCCGTTTCCTTTAAAATTGTAACAGAGTTTAACAGAATTTTATTAGTTTAACAACGGTTTTGTTATGCTTTAAGATCATTGATTTATAATACACTTAGATCTACGCGAAGAAATACGCGAAATAGCAAACTCTTCATTATTTAAAAAGAAAATTAAATTATTTATTAAAACATTGGATTGTCACCCTATTTAATATTTAATATCGATGTGTATGTTTGTTTGTGATGTTTCCTTTAAATTGTAACAGAGTTTAACAGAATTTTATTAGTTTTACAACGGTTTTGTTATGCCTTTAAGATCATTGATTTTTTATAATACACTTAGATCTACACGAAGAAAATACGCGAAATAGCAAACTCTTCATTATTTAAAAAGAAAATTAAATTATTTATTAAAACATTGGATTGTCACCCTATTTAATATTTAATATCGATGGGTGTATTGGGCTAGTGTGAGGTACTACTGTGTGTGCTCAAGACTCAGGAAGTTACAACAATAATATTGTCATACTATTATCCGCTCACTTTGTGGAAGCATATGGATTCCGAAATACCATTTTTATCATACTGTTAGTGAGTGACATTGTCTGGGTGTGTGTGTGATGTATTATAATAGTTTTAAATATTGTTATGGATTTTAAGTTAATAATTAAGAAAAAAAAAAAAACATTAAAACTGTGAAATGCGTTCCTCGGCACGGGGTCCCCCAGTGAGGAATGCATTTAAGATGAAAGTGTAAAGCAAAGATTGAAATAAACTAAATAAAAAATAAATAAATAAATAAATCTGCCTTGCAGAGTAACTTATTTAGAAAAAGTAATGACACGAAGATTCCGCACCTCAATACACTTACACGGGTCGACCTATCAGAGCCCCTTCGACTGCCGGCAAGCATCCGCCCACACACCGCAAAAGGTATTGGGCTATATATAGGGTTACAGTAACATACCAAATCTGCGAAAAAAATCGTTTAGTTTTGCCTATACAATACTAACCCGTTCCCCATACATGTTCCGTTTCATGAATTTTACCATGCATCTAAAATGACTTTTTTTTTTATTGTGGCTGTATTGTTTTATGTTGGCTATTTTTTTAAGAAGAAAACTTTCAAAACTTATGCCCTCAATTATTCAAAAATAAATCATGATTTTTAGGGCTATGTAACAAATATAAAATAAACACTTACATGTGGAAAGTTACACCATCTTTTTTGTTAATTTTATCCGTACGGTTTTAAACACGGTTTTTTTTTACTACACAGGTAGGCATTTCGGAATGTTTTCTGAACGTCCGACCGACTCGGCCGGCGGTTAAAGAAATACTGAATACGCGTCTGGCGGAGTTGGAGGTTTTTTGGCGGAGTTGAAGTGTCATTCATTTTTTGGGGCTCAGTTCAAATCTAAGTGTAGTAAATAAATCAATGTTTTAAGATAATTATCATGATCAATATTTATACAAAACAAAACTAATTTTTAAAAGATTTGAGATTTGAGAACAAAAGTAGGTATTTGATATGGCGGACTCCGTAGTAATGGATAATATGATAGACTCGTGATAGGTTCCGGGTTCGATTTCCGGTGAAAACACAAAAATCAAATGTGTTATTTCTCAAGCCTGGGTGTTTTTGATGTTCCCCTCCGTTTTTAGGCCTCGTGATCTGTTGAGGTGATTAAAATAAAATAAATAAACAATAATGCTATAAGCCCTTTCGGCATCAGCGAATAGAGTAAACCATCAAATAATAATCAACAATACAGTTGGCTACATATTAACGAATTTAACATATATGACAAAATTAAGAAAGGTCTTTTACAATGGTTCGGTCATGTAGAGCGAATGGATGATAAAAGAACGGCTATGTGGGGGAAGCAAGAGAACTGTGCCGCTATTAATTTTTTAAAACACGAATTTGCTTGGCGTCACTAGAATTAAAATATTTTTTATGATAAGGTAATATATGACTTTAAAAAATCGCAACACTTTCAAAACAGTTAAGCAACAAAATTTGTATGAATACCCTTTATTTTACACGTCAGTAATTTTAATGTCATTCCTGTACATGAATTTTTAGTAGGTAAGACCTGTTACATTTTTTCCTATATCGTTAAAGATATTTGAAAAAAAACAGTCATAAAATCTACACAGTTCGCCATCGAGAAATGTTTGTTTGCTATGTAGAATTTTTTTTTTGTCATTTATAATTTATGACACTAATTTCGGCGATTCAACTAACCTAACATTTTTTATTTTTTTAGCTAACCATGCGCCAATATGCTATGTTGTTTTTGTTTATATAATTGATGTTTATAAGGAAAAAAAATTATCTTAGAATCTATACTACTACTACTACTTTCCCTTATCCGCACCCAATGGTGCATAGGGCACTGCATTGGTACACCAAAATCAGTGTCTCTGTGATCATAGAATCTATAAATGCCCAAAACTTACGATTTCACTGTCTAGATTATGTTGGTACTGAAAGGGTTTTAATATTTTAGCTATCGACGTAGGTAGGTACCTACCTTTATTGTTGTGACTTCATTTTATTATACAAAAAGGTCAAACAACTATTCCCAAAATGACGGTAAGTAAGTATGGTGAAAGAGTTTTCACATTACAGCGGACATATTTTATTAATGGTGTACTCAGAAAGAGTTTATAAATAGATAATCATTCATAAATTTCCGGCAACGGCAAAACTTTGCGAATTTTCCCAAAGTTGAGTATGTTCGTATGTTGTGAGAGGAGGTGACATTTGGTTTTATACAGTTTGCAGCCGTGAACAGTGTGAAGTTAGCCGCAGTGTTTTCTGCGGTCGTCCAAAGCGACCAACCGCAAAAACTTGTGCAGCCAACTTCACGGCTAGATTACCAATATGGCGTCTTCCCAGAAAGTTTTGTCCGCGAAGCACCGCGTGTGCTGATATTGGCGATAATGAGTTTTTTATTGCTCCATCCCTACCAGATAATACATACGATATTAGAGTATTATTATAAAAGCGGGAATATCAGCTATGTACATTATATTACGAGAGCGCGGGCGGGTAGCAAAGCGGTAAACTCGTGTCATAAAGTAGTCGCAAACATTTTTATAATTTTATTAAATTTATACACTCTTATATTTAGAAATTTTATAAACTATTAACTCTCCTTGTATATTTACACAAACGTTGTGTAGTATATTTTTTAACGTGTGTTTTTCTATAAATAGGTACCTATTTAAACCTATGTCTTGTTAAATATATGTGCGTAGATTTTCACGGTCGTTAATGTCGTTGATGATTCTATTTGTTTGGTTTTTTGGGATTATCCGTGTCGTGTTTACATACTTCACCCTGAAGATGGCGCCTGCAACGGTGGCCGAAACGTCGGAGAGGACAAAAAACACAACACGGTAATCCCAAAAAACAAAACAAATAATAGAACTATATTTATGTCTTGTTTTTCACCTTTTTTATTTCAGAACAGAGTGTGTTACTACGGTTGCGGAAAATCAGGCGCAGAATTCGAGTTGAACAATAAAAAGCATACATAAATATTTGTTGTACATTTTATTCTGTTCTGCTGACAAAATATTATACAAGGATGCTAATTTACATGATTTTTATTAATCTAAACTAAAGATTGCCTTATGAACTTTCTATACTATGAATAAACAGCCAAGTTTTTCATCCGGAAAAACGGATGGCATATTATTATAAAATCGTAATGTTATTTTCCTACATTTTGAAAGAATAATTTATAAACCTTTCTAGCATATTTACTACAACAACCTTCATTTATCCGCACCCAATAGTAGATAGGGCATTGCATTGGTACACCAAGTGAAGTGCATCTTGATCATTTCATTACATCAAGGTAAGATGATCAGTCTTACACTTCAGGACCAGTCCAAGGTATCACACATGAAATATTAACATGTAAATTAAATATTTCATGTTGACACCCTACGGGAATCGAACCCGCGACCTCATGCACCTCTAGCATATTTAATTATTTTTATTTTCAAAGTACGTGAACCAACGGTTGACAAGCGTTACATAGCGCGGTGTGTGGACTCTTTGGGGAGCACAAAAGTATCATCAAACAGTAGTCAGCAAGCAGCGACCGCCGACTCTATGCCATGAAAACGAATCATATATTATGTATGGGACTACTTTATATTCAGCTTATTCCAGAGCCGCCCGCCACTACAATACATCCGCACTGTTGATTGGGCATCAAATCTCAATTAGCCTCCGTACGCGTACAACGTTTTAATTGTAATACGCTTAATCGAATATCATCAGCGTTATTAGCTTTGTGCTCAATTTGTACGCAGATGGTGTAGTACAAATGAGCGCCAGATTGATTATGCGAGGATTGTGAGGTAACGAGGTTCGTGTTATTCGAATTATTAAACGAGATGTTTGAAATGTGTTTTTGTAGAAAACGGTACCTACATACGACGCTTTGTACGTGAACTGTATTAGCTTGTACTTGGATTCTAGGTGGTTTTATAACAGTACAATTAGTTAACCCTTTTTCAACCAGGGTTGTTTTAAAAAACAAGACGAACTTTGAAAATTAAAAACCAATACTAAATAAAAGTAAATATTGAACCTAATTAGATGCGGCTTTTTTAGAATTGATAAAGTAAAATCTATCGTGGAAACACAATTTTTATTATAATTCAATAAAACGATGTTATGTGTTATTATTGGTTTATTCTAAATATATTATAATTAAATCGGACTTCTTGGAAGCAAACTTTTTACCGTAAAAATCTGCTGTGTTTACAGCTTTGAAAAACTATTCGATGGTTCGCAGTATTTGAAATTTTGTCGTTTGAAAGGATTGTACAAAACTCATAATGTGGTATTTTATTCAGATTTTGATATATTATTCACATCTTTAATTTTTGTGGTTTTTTATACCTAATATAGTTGTTTTTATAATTCCGTATAAAGTGCGCTTAAGAATAACCAAAAAATATGCAAGTTGTTTCACTTATGAATAAAATTTTACCTTTTTGTGTGAAAAACACGATTTTTTTAGTTAGCTACACAATCAGCTTATGTACATGGCCATGCAAACAAGGGTGGACCATAGGAACCTACCCCTACCTACTTTACCTACCAATACCTTCGCTTAGGCAGAAGTGTTATTTTTTAATTATTCTTTGATGGAGAGGTAGAAAATTTGTTTTAATTTTCGGAAAATTGTCATCAATACCTAGTTTGTACCTAATCGATGTTATGCAGTTCTTATAAGTACTGTAAAAAAAAACAATTAAAATGGGTTTAGATATTCAATAAAACGAAGAAATGCTTTCTATATAAATCTATTTATTTTGTGACAAAATATGTGCAGGTAATTTTATTGTTTTACAATACTGGGGCGGGGATTACTGATTAGGTACAGTTTAAAATACATAAAAATATACAAACCTACATAGAAACAAGCCAAGATTAAAATACAATATTGGTGTTGGATAAAAGTACGATACAAACGACTTAATAGATAAATACCTAGGTACAGGTCGCGTCATGTAAAAAGAACGCTGGAAGAAAGTGGAGGGGGTGTGTTTGCACATGTGACACGTCCATCCCGCGTACCCAAATAAGACCGATAATCGCCTAATGCGCTAATGCGTAGCTTAACCGCCAGCGTTCTTTTTACATGACGCGACCTATACTAACTTTTTGCAATTCAACTAAGTGTTTTATCTTCAATATTGGTAGAAAAGGGGTATAGGTATAGTTACTGAGCATAGAATATCATAATAAAATATGTACAGAACCATTTGTTTTTGATTTTTATTGCATATTAAATCATTTTCCTCTGATTTAGTAATTTAATTATAACTATTTATAAGTTTAAGAATATCATAAAATTGTATAAAAATCCACCATTTTCTATTTACCATATTCATTTTCATTTGATATAATATTGCGAATATTAAAAAATATGCAATGGAAACTGACAAGGGAAAAAAACTTCAAAACATACCTTGAACTATTAACACGGGGAAACTAAGCACTACCAAAAATTTAACTGCATCTACATCGAGATAGATTTTTAACTCCTGTGCTAATGTGCCAAAACCCTTATCTACATTGCTTTTAATTTACTTCATCACATATTTTAGGATGTAAAATCGACAGCAACAAAAAATATTCCTCTACTCAAGTGTACCTACACAATATAATATGGCTCTGTTTCAACTCTGTTTGCCAAGGTATATTATTTTAAACAAAAGTTCAACTAACTAAACTGTATTTATATGCCATATGCACCATCGGGTGATACACTGCACTTGGTGTAATAATGATGCAGTGCCCTATGCATCATGGGGTGCGGATAAGGGAAAGTTTAGGAAGTACTACTAAAGTCCGATACTGGTAAAAAAAATACCATAATAATATGAATTTAGTATGAATAAAATCCAATTGTTAAAATAAATTTATCCAACCATATTGTAATAAATTCATTTAAATAAATAGTTTAAAAAATTAAACAGTGTATAAAGAATACTATCACAGCAAATCACATTTACAATTTTAAAGCTTTTCTTTCACTCTGTACCAAGGAAAATGATACCATTTATTCACGTAAATGGATAATTTTCCTTAATCCTAACAATGTTTTTATTTCATTTAAAATAATTGTTTCATTACATCGAAACAATCTTTTAAAATACGGGTATCGATGTTTCGTAAAAACTGTAACATGTTATAGCAAAATTGAAAATAATACAAAAGGGAAATAATTTAATAAAAAATCACTAAAATAGGTATATTTATTCTACATAACTCATAATAATAATAACTACATCATTTTCCAGCACCAATTTATCAATTTTCTACTTTATATTTTAATAAAAAATCACATATTTTAAACAACTTATTATTAATTTGATTTGCAAAATAATTTGAATCTAACTACATATCGTTGGCTACACAAGAAAATTATGTAAACTCCAAATTGGGCCATTTTACAGGAGAGACAAAATAAAACTAGGTTTTTTGTCTCTCCAGAACATTTTAATAAATGGGTTATATGCGGTATTGAACTTACACAGACTATATAATATTTAATTTCATGGTTAGTCTCATTGTAAGTGTATTAATCTATTAGGCTATTATAACACCACAATTGATGATATTGGGTTTGCCTACCATTTGGGTTAAATTGTTTACTTGTTTATAGAAATTTTCCATTTTTACAATACAGGTAAAACAATATTTCTTGAAACAAATGTTAAATTGATTCAAAGGAATTTTTAGCTACAACATTAATCTTACAAATTGGGAATAATTGTAACATTTGACTGTAACAAAAGTGATGTGACAAGTTATCATGCTCCACAGATGCTTTGAGGTAAAAAAGTGCAACATGATCAATATTAAAAACAGTGTCAACCCCATCGCTACAAATTCAATAAATATGTATGTGGCAAGGGATGTATTACAGCGGCTATGATGCAATAGTGATTTTTTACAGTCTAGACTTGTAGAAGTAGTGCCACTCCCGCCAGAGTCCACTTGGAAGGTTTATCTTTAGTTTTTAGATTGAAGGTCCAAACAAAAGTAGGACCTCGAGTTCGGGTCTTGTAAACCGGGCATTCGTACATATTCCTCAAGTCCTGCTTGTCTTGAGTTATGGCCTAAAAATAACACTTTGATAAGTCAATTGAAATACAATTTGACATCTCAACAGAGACGAGAAATTTGGAAGGGAATATGGATATCTAGGCGTTTACAGGGCTTATGACCTGTCATTGGCTGGGTTAAGTGGCCACTTGATGTATTACAACATTCCCCATTACACCTAGTATTTGATATCCATATCTGCCAATACACAGTAAAATGGCGCGACGCTTCACATCTGAACACTCTCTGTCATCCATTGAGAAAATTGCTAAGCATTTTAGCAGAAACCTTTATGATTGCAAGTGAGATTCTTACCGAATTATATCACCTACTAGGAAACGCCTGAAGCTGAATCTTCAATTTGTTATGCTTATAATTTTTACCAGCTACTTTTTATAAACAACATTTTGAGTGTGTCCAAATACTTGTAGACAAAAACTGGATTTCACCCATTACGGGTTAATAATACAATTTGACATCTCAACAGAGACGAGAAATTTGGAAGGGAATATGGATATCTAGGCGTTTACAGGGCTTATGACCTGTCATTGGCTGGGTGCTTAAGTGCTTTAAATACCATGTTTTTGCACCACTTTTGCTCTACGAAATATTTGTTTAACTTGTAAAATGCGGTGATTAAGATAAACATACCCTTATGTTGATGACTGGCATTTGAGGGAACAGCTCTTTAAGTCTCGAGTCCATGATAATACCAGCTTGGACATCCCACCGTGCTCCCTCCATCAACAATCCATGCACATAAGCTCCGTCCTTTGGCGCTGAACTGTAAACCGATCATTTGATCTAAATGTTTGCGTCAGATTGATGCTAAATGAAAGCAAAAGTAAAATCTTACGTGAAATCTTCCTTGTTCTTTTTGGTGACATCACATTGCAGGCACATCTTGTCCAGGGGCAGTTCATTGCGTCGGGCAGTGCTCTGCATAATAGCTGTCAAAAGACTTTGAGGGTTGAAGAACCCTCCCAGCCAGACTGAAGCCGGCAACTGAAATTTAAAAAAATAATTCATTTTTGTCTATGGCATTTATATACATCTTCAAAAATCCTTAAAAATATGTATTTTTTATACATTCAGTGGATTTTTAGCTCACCACAAAATCCGAAGACCACGTTTCAAGCTCCCTCAATCTTAGAAGTAAATCAACAAACCACGATGTTAGTCCCAGAAGAGATGGATATGCCCTTGATGACCATACTGGTGGAACCTTTTGGTGAGAAAATTCATAAAACATGAAACCGAAATTAAGAAATGAAAATAAAGTGAATATTACAACAATAAAAACAAAAAAACTTACTTGATCAAGAAACAGAGCATTCTCTAAGTTCTCCATATCCGATGTTATTGTAAGCTCTCCCTGAAATACAAAGATAAGAAGAAAAGAAAATTGAAATGTACCAGAATTTTATTATTTTATTTATTGAAGATTATTACAAAGAAGAGCACCTTTAACCCTAGATCGAGGTTCTTGAGGGACCTCTTGAGTTCTCCAGTAAGATAGTTCATCCTTTCACACTCCTGGAATGCTACTATGACGTATGGTGTCCTTTCCTCAACTTTTCCCATGATTTCCACCATATTGAACTCTTCTGGAAGTTTCTCCATCATCTCATCTAACATCTGTTTTACCTACAAAAAGAAGACCAGAGGTAATAACATATTGCCTAATCCGGTGAAAAAACTCAATGCTGGATAAAGGAAACTGTGGCACGTTGTAAATTCACTGGAAAATATTATCGTTTTGGCCAACCTCAGTTTGTTTTTTTTAATTTTTTTTTTTTTTTTTTTTGTTTTTACATAGATATACATTAAAAAACACATATACATTAAAAAAATATATAAACAAAAATCCCACCAAGGCATAGCCTGTTTGTGGGTATACTGTGAAAGTCAAACAGTGTGCACGTGGCAAAAGAGAAAAATAAAGTCATGTAAAAATGGAAAAATAACAGATAATGTAAACAAGATAGTTAAAAAAAAGAAGGAATACAAGATATTGGTATCTTTATACCGGAAGAAGAAGAGGGGAAATAATTATAATAATATATAACATAAAAAATGACTAGTAGATTATGTTATAGTTATGGTCTAAGTTATGTTTTAAAGCATAAAAAATGACTAGTAGATTATGGTATGGTTATAGTCTTTAAAGTAAGAATGATTCTACCTTTACACTATGTATCCAACTTTGTGTTAATTTTTTAAAAGATGAAAATTTTAGAAAAATCCGACAATGCCATTTTATTGTCAGTTAAAAAAGATTTAATTAACCTGGGGGCAATAAAATGTGCATGTCTCTGTTTGAAATACATTAGCATCCTATTAACTAGCACTACAGGAAAAAAAAAATATCACAGTGGATACATGATCACATGAAAACTATACATTATTCATTTGTATGTATAAATATGTGAATAAATAAATTACATACCTTGTCCTCCCTGGTAACAGTGGCTCCTCCTGATGATCCGGAGTCCCTCGGCTGCATCTCAAACACAGTCCTGAAGAGGTTCTCACTGGTGGTGGTGAGGAAGCCGATCTCCGCATTGGGGTGCAGTCCGTAGAGGTAAGGAGACTCAGGGGGCATCGCATCGTCTATGTATGTGTGGTAGCCAACGTAGTCTGTATTGGGGGGAGCAGGAAAACCGGGCGCCAGTTGTAACTCACCATCCACCTAAAAAGATATATCGTCTGTGTAAGTTCAATACCGCGGAAGAACAATTTGTCAAAATGTTCAGGGAAGACAAAAAACCCTCCAATTACGTTAAAAAAAAAAGAGGTAAACATGAAATTTGTATCGGGATATACGCGGTATTGTGTGTGAAGATGGTTTATTCGCGGTATTGACACTAACCGAGTGCAGCACTCTATTGGTCAACTTTAAATTTGAATTAACCAATCGATGCGGCTTGTTTCGTTCAACAAAAAATCACCAAAAAATCGTATTTTGAACTTATTGGCTCAAACGCGGTATTGAACTGAAGACAATATGTATTGATGGTGGCGAAGACCGTGATGCGAATCTCACGTGTAATTAGTGAGAGATTGGATTCGGACTACTCTGAGCAATCTGTGACCATCCAAGTTCCAGTATTTGTGATTCTAACAACTATAGGCAATGAAATTAAAATCACTTGGCAGAGTTCCGAGCTTGAAACTTACGACTGTTATTCAATAAAGTGATATGAGTAATTTATGTTATGCGATGCGATTTCTCTACAATAGTCATACAGTTTTTGACAGAACTAAACAAAATGTTGTGACAACACTTTTGGAACCGATACGCGCATCAATTGAGGGCTTCATTATTGCTTATTGGTCACTTGGAGACCAATAAGAAGTCTTTCCAAAACTCCATTGTGTCAAAAAAATAACAAAGCTCATAATGTTCCAACCACAAATTCTGGATATTTAAGTAATAAAATTAATCACAACCTGTGTGAATTCATGCAACCAATTGATTTTAATGCGCTATTTCAAATTATTTAAAAAATCAGATGGTACGGCTCAAAATGAGCTATTGAAAATATTCTGTTACCAAATCTGGCTGCAGAAGTTCCTCTAAATAAGATATGCACAGCTTTCTATCCCAATCATCAGTGATGTGACCTCCGTACATGATCTCTCCAAACAGATATCTCAAAATCCTCCCCCACGGAACTTTGGAATTTGCTTCTAAATAGTTGTACAAGACAGATACACTGATGTTTAAGTCACCTGGAAGCAAATAAAACCACGGGAAGAAGGTAAATTCAAACCACTGTAATTTTTAACAAAATATAATATATAAGATTGTTTAGGTGATGGCTAGAAATAACTTACCGACATTGAAAGGATAAACTTTATTCCAGCCTTGAGGACCAAACTTCCTTCTCTCGGCGACCACAGCGTGGAAATAACACAAGGAGAAAAGGATAACCTTAAACTCCGCTTCCTTACCGCACATTTCCAGGTTTCCTGATTGAAATTGTCCAGTGCTTTATGTAGATTTGCCTGAACAAAATTAATAGGCAAGTAATATTCAGCTTCAAAAAAACTTACTTACAATGGTATGTGAAAAAAAAATCATAAATTCAAGGGAATATAATTACCTGTCAAAGTAAATGTAGAGTGCAAAATAAAAATTAAATGCATAAAACTGAAAAAGAAATTCAAAATGTTAAACAAAATATATATGTAAAAAAAATCTAATAAAATATTGAAAGAAGTCAAAAAAATGGGATGGAAAAATTATATTAAATCTGCAAAATTAGTGCATGACGACATAATTCAGAAGTACCAATAAAACATTACTGTCAGATCAGAGTTTTCCATACATAACCCCAAATATTTTAATGGAAGCATCAAAATAAATCAAAATTACAAAATGTGTATTTATTATATTATCTAAACGAACTAAACTGAATTTCCAGTTAAACTGAAGCAAATAACCTCACATAGATATACCTGCATTCCTGTAGGCGGTTCGTTAGTGATCTTGATGGAAGATTCCAGAATACCCTGAGGAATGATATGCGCTGCGGCTGTGGCCGCTGGTTCAGCGCTCATGAACACTCGGTAGTCGGGGTGGGAACCAAACGAGTACTGTTCCAGGGTCTTCTCTAGAGATGGCAGCCATTTCTTTACAAGATGAATGTTCTGGTAATTGGAGAATTCGTACACTTAAAAATAGTTTATTTCATGAAACTACTTCTTTCTATTTTTTTTTTAAAGATTTTTTTATTTATACAGAGCACGTTCCCATTGATTTGTTAAGTCTGATAGAGTAAAGCTTTACGGCCTAAGAAAATTATAAGTATGAATAATTTTTCGATTCTGTACGGTAGAAAAAATGATAATATTACCTCAGTATCAGAGTTAAATATCAGTCAGCATATTAAAAATCTTTGAGTGCTAATGAAAAATGGATTAAAATGCATAAAAATAATGTATTTCAGACTTATCGATGACTAATGTCCTGACTAAGACCTCCAGCTTAAGGATTTTATGGTCCTGATTCAGAACGATAAACTTTAAAATGTTAGTAAAAATATTAATATTAAAAGAAGAAAAATCTTACTTGTAACACAACCCAGTGGCCATTTTGTGCTGCAGTGTCCATCGCCTTCTCGGCCACAACTTCTTGGCCCTGGCCAAGAGACACGGCGTGGAAGTTCCCACCATCTGATGTGAATCCCAGGGTCTTCCCCAGCGTCTCCACATCCTTCAGGGGGTTCACACCCGGAGACAGGATGAAGAAGATGGGAGTGGATGGACTGGTCTCCTCGAATGATTTGCTGAATTCCATTGTGCGATTCTCAACGTATTTGGCGCCCATTTTTTCTTCGATGAATGTTCTATGAGGTGGGAAAAGCATTTAATAAGGATTAAAAAAATAATTCTAACATAAGATTTGTAAAAAATATTACTTACGCCACAGCATAAGTCATTCTATCTGGTCTCAAGGCCCTCAGCATACATAACCTCTGAATCGGTGTTTTGTTTTTCCATTCCTAAAATTAACACTGGCTGTACAACTACATTTCAGTAAGATTCGTAACTTTCAGATGTTTTATTCATAAACTAAGACAATAGATTTTATTACAATAAATCAGTACCTGAGGAAACTTTTCTTTTTCGGGACAATCAAGTTCTACAAGTTTCTTCCATCTTTTTGATGACGTTTCAATGTCTCGATCAAGATTCCTAAAAGACATTTTGATATATTTAATAATTTGATTTGTTTTAAAACACAAGGACTACCTATATAATTTTATTAAGTATAGGTTACAATACCTGAATTCCTCCTTTCCTGATAGTGAGCAGATTCCTCCCCAACTAGTATTAGTTAGAAAATCTACTGGACTCGTGACATGAGGCTTTATAGGGAATCTAAGAAGAAAATCTAATTCGGCAGGAGAAATTTCTTCACCCATTAATAAAATCTATAAAATAAAATATTATGGTTAAAATACCTAATAATTTTACAGAATAAACGTGTTAACGAGACTGATTTGCAAACCTGGAATGTCATTTGGGATGAAAAAATAAGTTTATCACATTCAAAAAGTCCTCTTGTTGTGTATTGGAATACAGAATAGCTAATACAATCTATTAAATTTTTCACTCTTTGTGTCACATCTTCGGCCGGTTCAGCTTTCGATATAGCTTTTTGAAAAACAACACTAAAAGCCTAAGAAAAAAGGACAATGCAAATTTAAATTGAACAATAAAAGAGTCACTCGAGATAATAACAGATGGTGGCTTTGTAATCGTTCCTTCAAAACTTCTGAAAACGTATCACAAAACATACCTTCAAAGAAAACTGGTAGATTGGATTGATTGTGTTGAGATCATTTAGAATAAAGTATAGCAAACTAGCTCTGGCTGCAGCAGGACGATAAAACTCTCTTGCTTGGTCAATTTGATGAGATGTTATTTTAGCCTCAGCTACCTAGAACCAATAAATCGATGGGTTAACACAGAAAATTGAAACAGAATGCACATAAAACTCTAAGCAAAATGAAGGAAACACTTGTAAGGATCACATAAACTAAGATAAAGGTGAATCTCAAACAAGACGAGGAATAAATTAGTCTCCCCAGGTTGGTGTACCTTTCTTTCAATATCCGCTGCTGTTTTCTTAGTAGTTTCCAAATTTTCAACCAAAGCAGTATCTCCCAATATATTGGCACCAGCAGAAGACAAACGGAGAGCAAATCGTCTTCTAAACCCTTGAGTTGTATTTTAAATTGATTTTGTTGTTTTGTCAATTCCGCCTAGAATTAAAAACAATATGAAGAAACTTAAAATTAAAAATGAATACACCATTTTTGTGTCAGCTTATTAAAAACCTTCAGCTCTTCTAAGTCTGGTCTTTCCGCCTTGACGACTTCAGCTAAAAGTTGATCTTCCAAGCCATCCCTGGTGACTGTGAAGTTGACTAAAGTCGTTTGGGCCTGCATTTCTGGTTTGTAGTGAGGATTGGCAAGCTTAGTATGCAAGATCAATCTAAACGCTGGATTATATTCCACTTCTTTATCACCTATTTTTATAGCCCTAAAATGATGAAAAGTAAAATGTAAAAAATAAATACAAAAAAAAACATTAACAGATAGAGAATTTTTTCTTACCTTCCTTTCTTTATAAGATTTCTTCCTAGCAGTGGATCAAGAACAGGATCTACACTTTCACCTATATTTTCAACGAGTACAATTTCTCCCTTATTCAAAGCCTTCTCTATAGTATCCAAATAACCTTTAGAACCCAATCTTATAACTTTCAAAACATCGCCATACTTCTGCTTTATCCATTTAACACCTTGTAACTAAAATAGTAAAAATACAGAATTTGAACAGAATATGAGAACTATTGATGGTTGATTTTTTGTGTAAGTTTATGTACTTTACCTGTGGATCGATCATTAGTGGCCACCTATCCGAGTTGGACAAAATGGTGGCGTTTTCTGTGCTCATTCTATCAGACGGCAATCCTTCATTCTGCCACATGGCTATTTGCGTGTCATCGGTTAATAGTGACAATGGATCAAGGCCTTCTGTTATTGGTAATGGTGGCTGAAATATCATAAAACAATTTCTCTTCACACAATTCTTAAACGAGATAATATTTATATTTGATAGGTGCTAAACAAACCTCGAGAGTTTTTAGACTTGTAAGCCACATTTTGTTGAGTAAATCCAGACGATACTGTTTAGTGAAACATCCAACATATGAAATGAAAGCTGTCACAAGTAAGACGTCTCCTGGTAATGTAGTACTCTGTTGCATGAAACTGAAACAGACAGATATTTTAGCAACATAAAAATAATGTACATTAAAAATACCCGATTTCAGTGAGTCCATAATATCATATTACTTTGATACTGCTTCTGCCCATCTGACGTTTTCACTAGCCAAACCACCCACAAGCCTATTAGCAAGCTGTATAGTGCAGTTAGTAGCATCCGCTTCCTGTTGACACCGTAGTTTTTCCAGTGTAGCCACTTCAAAGTCCGCTGTTAATTTTGCGAGCTGCTCTTCCAAAGACTACAATAGTAAAAAAAATCATGGTATTAGCGCTAAACATAGCGGAAGAAGATTTTGAAACCGCAGTTACAAAATTAATAATGAACTTAAAAAAGTATCAGAGTGGTTGAAAGTAAATAAACTTAAACTGAATGTGGAAAAACTAAATATATGATAATTGGGAATAAAAAGATATTCAAAATATACATAACGTAGAATTAGATGGAGAAATCCTTGAAAACGTTGAAAGTATATAATATTTGGGGGTACAGATTGATTCTAAATTATCTTTTACAAAAAAATGCAGATTAAACAAAAAAAGTTTCTTTATTAGGAAGAATTAGAAATAAACTAGATAAAAAAACAACACTTCTAATATACAAAAGTATAATGTCCCACATATGGACTACTGCTCATTTATATTATACCTTAGTAATGAAGGAGAGCTAAAAAAATTACAAATTCTGCAAAACAAAGCAATGCGAATCATATTGAAGTGCAGTAGAAGAACAAACATTTAAAAAATTATTAAACTCTTGAATATTATGTCAGTAGACCAAAGAATTAAATATAATGTTGCTAACGAAATTAACAAAATTGTTAAAGGGATAATTCCAAGATATTTGCAAAACAAATTAAAAAACAATGAATTAAGAAACAAACTTTTTTCATAAATATGCAACAAGAGGTTCAAAAAATATAAGATTAGAAAAGAAAAGAAAAACTATAACTGAGAAATATTAGTGTAGATAAGAATGGTTAGGAAAAAAAAAATAAATAAGGGTAAGGTAATAATATTAGTCTATGTAAAATTATATAGTACTAAATAAATATAATAATAAAAATAATAATAAAAAAAAACATGAAGAACTAAGCTTCAAGTTTTTTGATTTGCTATAAAAAACTTTTATACTCACAGCAACTTTTTCTTTGATAACCTGAAGTTTCTCTGTAGCAGCTGCTAACTCTGCATTGGCCTGAGCCAAGGCCTTCCTCTTGGGCTCAACATCACAAAATACTTCATAGAACTTTATTATATATGATAACCCACGCACACAGTCCAGCTGCT
Organism: Micrasema minimum; assembly: GCA_022494985.1. Classification (NCBI taxonomy): domain Eukaryota; kingdom Metazoa; phylum Arthropoda; class Insecta; order Trichoptera; family Brachycentridae; genus Micrasema; species Micrasema minimum. The sequence goes on along the minus strand of JAGVSP010000127.1, from coordinate 22,287 downwards.
GCTCCTGATTTTGATCTAATAAACTCTACAAAATAAAATAAACGCAAATAAGAAATGTTTGGTGCAGTTGACACTCATTCAAATAAAACTGATATAAAAATCAAATACCTGGTTCAAACTCCGCATCTTTCAAATATGGTGCGATAGCTTTGATAACTTCCGGGTGAATGTTTTCTTTATCGTAGTTAATTAACGCTTCTAGGAAGGCATCTACTTTTGCCATTACGATCTAAAACAAAGGCATCTTTTTAGATTCCAAGTAAAATGGGAAAACGCAGATTTTTATAGTAAAAAAGCAGCATAAGGTGTGAAACTTGGAATAATGTTGTTCTACAATAATATACCTTAGCTGCTTTCCAGCTTCTGTCCTTAGGGATCTTCCCTCCTGGAGCCAGGAGCACCATAACTGCGGCGTTACGTTGGTGACTGCACCAGGAGGGGAACCAAAGGACTTTAGCTCTGTGAGATTGGCCTTGTTCAGGGTGTTCAAGGCTTCTTGAGCAGCGAGCAAGGCTGGTTCCGCTTTTACTAAATCTTCTTCACAGTCCTTCTGTTTCTTGGAGACTTCTTCAGCATTTATACCTACTTTCATTTCCTCATCGTCGGCTAAGAAATAAAAAAAATAAAAACTCCACATTATTTTATCAACAGTAAAATATATCTAAGGAAATGTAATCATAAATTTAAACTAATGAAATGGATGCCTACTTTTAAAATTATTTATCTCCTCTTTTCAATTTACCTTGTAAAATTTCAGTAAAAGCAGAATGCAGTATTTTTTATTTTTCAGTTATTTTTTGTGAATGCCTGCATTTTAACTAACTAACTAACTAACCATCACGCCATTTCCCCGAAGGGGTAGGCAGAGAGGATAGAACGCCACACCACTCTGTCCTGGCACACTTTCTTGCTTCCTCCACATTCATACATCTTCTCATGCACGCACGTCGATTATTCCGACTTCTTAATTAATTAATTTCTTCCTGCATTTTAATAATAGATAAGTATTTGAAAACATTACCCAACGCTTTTTCATTCTGAACTTTCTCAGTTTCAACTCCAACAATTTCTATAAGAGCATCGGCCGCCTCATTCTTCTGTTGTAGCTCTATTTCTTGTATGGCAAGTTTGGCCTTCAGATCTTCCACTTGCTCGGCGGTACTACGTAGCTTCTCCAAACCATTCTCCAATCTAAAAGAGACAGTCAAAGTATTAAATCAACATGCATACATAAATGTGTAAAATATTCATTTGAACTTCTAATTGAGAGACAAACCTTACAACTTTTCCTGTCAATTCTAAAGATTTTTGACTAAGTAACTTTGAATACAGACTGATTTGTTCCAAGTAGCTTTTTGGTGTTGTATAATTATACCGCCTATCATTTGCCAAGTAAGCTTTAGACAAGGAATTGACGGATGTATGAGCAAATGCCATAAATCTAGCAACGGAATCACGGAACGCACTCTGCAAAAACAAAAATAATCATATTTCAGAAACGTAAAAGAAAAAACAAAATGAAAATTGATTGATGGAAATAGTTAGTTACCGGCAAAGCTTCCAGTTCTTGCAAGAAACGAACAGATACAGACACCAGCGCTTCTTGAGGCCATTCATGGAACCAATTGACCGCGGTGCTGCTTAGTGATGGCGGGAAATTTCCTCGAGCGAACTCTAAGAGTGTTGCCAACAGGAGAGAAACACAAAACCACTTTAAGTTGTTTGCGAACACGGTCAATGAAAAACTTCCAACAGTTTTCGCGGGTATCCAAAATCCCTGCACCTTTCACCTAAAAAAATAGACAATTAGTAAAGTTTTACTTGAATATTATATCATCATTTGATTTTCTTTATTAGAATGCTCACCTCATTTCTGACTCCTGCTATAATATTTTCTACCTCATCATCAGGAAAGAGGTCTGCTACTTCTCCTGAAGCCAACAGATCATTGATCAGAACCAGGAATTGTTCATTAGCCACCTGAGCATCAGTCATTAGGAACATTATTCCTACGTTTTTGATACCTGTCTTCATGTAGAGTCCGGAGAGTTCATTCTGCGTAAAAGAAAATATATTATGTGCTTAAAACCGCTCAACCAAAATGAAAACTAAGTCCTTTTTTTTTCAGCCATATACACTCCCAAAATGGAACAAATGGTGTCACTATTACTAAACTATATCCATGCAGTAGCAGGTAAACACAAGACAAAATGGTTTTCAAAAGCTTTGGAAAGTAGAGTGGGAATTTAGACCTTCAAATCAGAAACTCCATATCCTTTTCTTAGCTGAATCTGAAACACTTCCAAGCTGGATATGAATGCGGCGAGACGGGACAGAGATTGCTTTCCTGAACCACCAACTCCTACAAGCAGAGCACTTCCCCTCGGGCTTTCCAAAATGCGATTTATCCTTCAAACAAAATAACGAATTAAATTACACAAAACATTTTAAATCAAAATATGTTATAGATGACTACAAATCATCATAGATATTACCGGCATATGTGCATCATCGCATCTTCAAAAAGAACAAGATTCATGGCAGCTACTAGGTCATTATAACTAACTAGCGCCTCTTGTAGCAGATTGTTGAGCATATCCCATGAATCAATCGGCATGTATTTTGGTTCACCGATTCCTCCAGCAAAATGGCAGAAAATGTTGGGTTTTTCGAATACCACTCCTTCGTCTACTTCCTATAGGAGATACATGTTGAAATAAGATAAGATAAAGACATACATATTTATATATTGACATTTAAAAACATTTCTTTATTGGCCCTTACATCAAAGTTCTTTTTACATATGTCCACTTGTAACTTCAAAAATGTATCAATATCTTTATCATCAGTAAGTTTATCACCGTATACTCGATGTGTTTCGTGTAACCACAGACGTATTACATCACTCGGGACATTCAAACAATCATTTGTACTAAAGAGAAGACCCTGAAATAAAAATATTTAACAAAATGATCATATCAATGAAAAAATGATAGATGACCAAAATTCTTTGTTATTATTGTTTAGAGTATTGCTTGATTTATTCTATAAAAATATAATTCACACGACTCGAGTTTCGGAAGATTATAATAAATAATAATAAACATGATGTACCTAACATATGAGATTAAATAAATAGCAATGTTACCTGAAATACATTGGATAAATCTCGTAGATTAAAGATGTAGTGAAATTTTATAGCGGTGGGCAAAAACACTTGACTAACTTTATGATGCAAGGCAATCGAAGCAGCCACCACATTAGCTAAAAAAATAATTGATGAATAAGGACCCACATACGTTAAATTAAATAATGCAAATTAAAATATTATGTTTTGTAATCTCTTACGTGCTAGTTTAGCGACAACTTGAAGAAATCTTAGCTCAAGTTTGGAGAAATGCTGACTCAAGATGGAATGGTAAATATTCGTGAGAGCTTCACTTCCAGGGAAGCTGACGGCAAACACACAGAAATGCCTCTGAAGTCTCGGGTTTATTGTGAAACTTCCTGACGTCGGGTTCATACAAGACACGTACTGACAGTTGTGAATATCTTTAAGCGCTAATCTAGCTCTGTCATACCAGTGGCTGTAGTCCAAATGTTGCCTTATGATTGTGTGCGGTTGGACAGTGCCGTAGCCATCCACTTCTGGCATGTTCATATCGTCTATGAAGTACACTAGTGTCTTGCTCCCTGGAGGGCCGTAGTTTCGTCCGGCTTTCTTCTCGAGAGGTTTTTCTAAAACTTTCTGAAGCATCTCTGATGTGGTGTAGAAGTTGAAAGGTACATTTGCAATGGCGTAATTTTCTGAAAGGCTTTAAACAGAGAATGAAAAATATAAAATTTCAAAAATCATCAAACGATGCTTAATAAATATATAAAAAGAGAGAACTATTTTACCTAGCTAATTTCTCATTCACAAGTACAGTTTTTCCACAGCCTGCATTACCAACAAGCATTACAGGATGCTTTTTCTCCATTAAGAGATCCATAAAGTATTTGATTCTAATGCATTCTGATGTGGGGACTAAAACAGCCTATGAAACAAAAATACACAAAATGTTAGCCGATATAATTATAAAAGACAGCATTATTTTATTTTAATATTACTTACCTGTAGTGGCATATCAGGATCCAATTCAAATTTAGGTAGTCTTTCAGTCCACGAGAAAAACTGTTTTGTTTCTGTATCGATATAATAATCGAAAACGTTTCCACCGGTAGGAAACTTCACAGACTTAAACTCGTTAATCCACCATTTTGTAAATTCTAAAAACATGCAATGAGTTGGTTAACCAATAAAGTAATAGTTCCATTGTTCATATACTATCATTTTAAACATTTTAAGATACACATACCACTGCGATAGTCAATATTTTGTTCCTGGAACATGGCTGATCCAAATGCCCATACGCAAGCAAACACAAAATATAATTCATACCACTCTTTAGGACAATCTGCCGGAGTGTGAGCTGGGATCAATAAACAGTTCAAAAGTTGGCATAGCATCGCTACATGGGCCATCTCAGCAATAGGCGTTATCTTTTTAAACCTTACACACGAACATTCTCGAGACAAGAAGGAATGTACTTGTCAAAAAGGATTACTAAGTTGGATTTTTCTTGAGGAATTGTCCGCCTTTCTATCCAACTTGTGACGTAACTATACAGAGAAAAATTTTACAAATTTAGTTTTTTTATAAGAAAAGACGAGAAAGAAGTTTTACAAAGCACGCAATTCAAATTTCTTAAAAATTAAAAAAAGGATTAATAGAGTGTCGCATATAATACTGGCTTAACTGTTCGACTGACCGGGGCGGGCCCCCCAGCCCCCACTAAACACTATTAAACAGAAACCAGTATTAGCGACACTTTTGAAAATCAGAAATTAGAATTGCGTTGATTGAAAAAAATTATCAATTGCATTATAAGAAAAACTTACGGATTCCAGCCCAAATCTTGAGGGTTAATATACAATATTCCTGCACGAGATACTGTGGCGGGAGTAGCGGTTCTTAAATTTGATATTTCAAATAACAGTCTCATGGCTGGAGTTAGAGCTATTCGTTCATTACTGGCCAATGTCAAAACTTTATTATCATCCATAACAGTGTTCAGAGATTCTATCCACATTGGATCTATGTCACCATCCAATACTATCCACTTGGGACCATCGCCTGTAAGATTAGCTTGTTCTCTCATGATAACAGAAAATAAGCCGTCTTTCCATTCACGAGTAGCAGGATTGATAATTCCAAACAATTCGTCATTAGTGACTGCTTTGGGGTTCAAGTCATTAAACATCGGTTTCTTTTTGATATTTTGGTATGTTCGGAATAAAGTTTTCCACACTTGTGTTTTTCCGGTGCCAGCATTGCCAACAATGAACACAGAATGTCTCACTTCTAGTAATTCTTCGAGTTGAACAACTTTGAGGATGAAATTGTCTTCAGGTTGAAGGGCCAAATCTAGAGCGGCTTGTTTGACAGTCCTCTCAAAGTCCAAATCTCTTTTCCTGGGAACTTCTAATGCGGGGAACAGATCTCCTATTAGTCCCATGAAGATAGGCATGTCATCTGTGACCACTTTGGTATGTTAAAATCACGCAGGGCTCTCATTAGGACTTCTTCTTCGGGCCTCCCAGGATCACCACGCTGAAAAAGGCATTTAGTAGTATGCATCTTAACCACTTTTAACATATCAAATTATAGAATTATGTGATACATACCTTCAATGAACCGGCCACCACTAAAACAGACTTGATAGCTCTTAAACCCCAATCATAATGATCTTGTTTAGACAGTAACTCTTTGCACAAAGTGTAAAGTGTTATAAATTTACGAGCCAGTATTCTGGCATCTTGAAAGCCTTCTGCTACCAACATAATTTCACAAATCAGCTCAAAATCTGGAACAACCATCGCACAAGGTCTAAAAAGAGCCTTTAAGTTTTCTGGTAATTCGGTTCTACCAGCGTATCCTGGGTTCATGGTAATGAATATGCCAACAGAAGGAACCATGGCAATCTGTTCTCCCATGAAGTTAAACTGACTTTTCTTATCTCTGAAAAAATACACAAAAATAATAAGCAAAAGAGGTGAGGTATCTATTTATATTTTACCAACATGAGTTTGTTTTATACCTGATAGCATCTTGAACCGATTTAACTTGAACAGCAACCACAGAAAGTACCTCAACCGATATTCTGTTGAACTCATCAAAGCATCCCCAAGCGCCGGTTTGAGCGAGGCCTTTGTAAATATTTCCACAAGACTAAAAATTAAGAAGTGAAATTTAAAATCAATTTAAAACAAACACAGGGAAAATAATTGGTTATGGAGAAGTAAATCACCTTGTAATCCATCTGTTCAGAACAGTTAAACACATAGACCATAATGCCCAAAGCTCGCCCTAAGTCTTTAGTTGTTTCTGTTTTGCCTGTCCCAGCAGGACCTGCTGGTCCACCTCCCATTATCAAATGAAGAGACTAGAATATACAAAACAATAAATAATGCAAAAATAATGTAGTTAGCATGAGTTCAGCGTTACAGAATGGTCTTACTTGAGTTAAAGTTATGTAACAACGATCTGTCAGTGGAGTAATAACCAAACGCGGTGTGTTACCGAGATATTCATAACTGTACAGGAACTGAGCATCACAAATATTGGCAAAACAATCCTTTTCTTTTTCGCACCACCTGCAAAACAAAGCTGTTTTAGTCAAATTCATTTGACATTGATGTCAAATATTAAAAGTGCACTTCGAAGAATCTCTGACCTATGTCTCAGTTGAGATTGCCATTGAAAAGCGGATGCGAATTCCACCTTAGATTGTATAAGTTTACCAACAACATCTCTGGAGTGTACATCAATAGTACAAATAGTCATGATCTTCTGTCTATCTTGTTTCGATAACTCTCCAATAAGCAGTGTGATGAGAGTGCTAAGTTGAGAAACTTGTTTTTTTTAAGTAGTCTTTAAGAGCGTTATCATAGCCTTCCTCAAGTCTGGAGAAAGCGATGTTTACTTCAGTTGTCCACCAAATTTGAGTGCCGCAAAGGGAAACCTGGGCAGGGAAGTCGAACAGCCACTGTTCTCTGGGTTTTTCTTCATATGTGACAGCACCATCGGCAGCAACATATTCGCCATCTTTTGCTATCATTCCTTCAGCAGAACGTTCATTATTTGGTCCAATTTCTGGTTTGAACTTAAGTTTAGCCATAGAATCAAATAACTTTGTTAAATGCCTGAAAGGTAATGATTACAATACTTACAGTGTCACAAATAAATGAGTGAAATAGATCTCATTGAATTCAGAAAATTACGCTAGCACCAGAAATGCAAACAACATAACTTTACCAACCTGCAAACGAGTTCTGGTTGATTAGCATTAGATAGAACATCTAAAAGATCTGCGGACGATACAAAGTAAAATCTTGGGAAAGCCAATCTTTTTGTTTCCAAGTATTCTGCTAAAGCTTTTTCACACAGTGTTAGCTCTTTTTGCAAAGCGTCTAACTGTTGCACAAGTCCATCTTTGTTCGTTCCTTTAACAACATTTGGGGTTTTTGACATATCCAAAGTCATTACCTAAATAAAAATGTGAAAATGAGATTCTACAGAGAGAAAAGAATAGAACGTACAAACAAAAAAATTTGGTACTTACTTTAAATTCTGAATCGATTCTATCAAACCTCTCAGAATCATCGGGTAATTGTTTTCGGATATCTTCTGAGCTCATAAAAATACTTTCTAAATGAGTCCATGTTCTCTGAACTTCAAACCAGATAGTTATAACTTGGTCAGCAACACAGAGTTTATTTTGCCATTCCGATACTTCCGTTAAGAAATGAGCTATGAATTTTGAAGTAATCAAATTTTGTAGTTGTACCTAATTTGTATACACAAATGTTAAAATATGAAAAATAATTTTCAACAACTGTTTAATTTATACACAATCATGCAACTAAATACCCAGTTTCCTCCACATTCATACATCTTCTCATGCACGCACCTCGATTATTCTGACTTCTTACATGCCCAATTTCAAGCTCTTGTTTTACTTGATCATGCCATGTCTTTCTCGGCCTTCCTCGACTTCTACATCCAGGCACAGTCGCATCATATATTTTTTTAGCCGTTCTTTTCATCATCCATTGCTCTACATGACCGAACCAACGTAAAAGACCTTTCTTAATTTTGTCGATAATGCTTATCTCAGCCTTGCATTCTGCTCTAATTTCAACATTAGTGCACCTATCATACATAGTTTTACAACCCATTCGCCTGAGAGATCGCATTTCAACCTACTTTCATCCTTTTTTTTCCAACTCCATACTTCGCTTCCATACATAAGGGTAAGAGAAGTATGCTAGGACAGAGTGGTGTGGCGTTCTATCCTCTCTGCCTACCACTTCAGGGAAATGGCGTGATGGTTAGTTAGTTAGTTAGTTTTAGTTAAATACCTGGTTTTCTTCTAGTGTTTCTATCAACTCTTCGCTAGTTCTTAAGAGTACCGATCCTGTTCTTCCGTGAATTTCTTGTTCAAACTCCATGGTGCTCCAAGTTGAATTCAAATCCCTGAGTACCTTTTCCATAGACATTTCTTTAAAGGCTTTGTCAACTATATTCTTAACTTCCTCCTCACACTCGTGAAGGTTCAGGGCAAGTAAGTCTGCCAGAGTGGTGCTGGTATCCATGACGATTCTCACCTAAAGTGGTTAGACAAGGAATGTGAGCCGGTGCTGATGGTAGTTGAGAGTATTTACAGATTAGTGCGCCAAGTGTAGATGCAATACTTACAGTGAGTTCTGGAGGCAATTCGGCTAAACTCTGCGAAACAAAAACATGACATATGATTTATTTACATGAATTATTTGCATGTTATGAATTTTCACAGTGAATCTTTGGTGTTTGGCTTTTGGAATATTTACATATTTTAGGATTGCACCTCGGAAACATGCCATAAATTGTTATGAACTCATGATTTAAATTTGGTGAGCATAATTTACAGTCAACATGCATTTTATACACTACACTATACACAAGAACACGACATTAACATCAAAATGACAGACGATGACATATTTATCCAACACACATCAGCTACGTTGTTATTCCTAGCAACAGTCAGAGGTAGTTATTATTTTTTTACTTGTTGCATTTTGTAGTTCAAAGCATGTTCAAAAGTTTTATTAGTAAAAATATTCAGTCCTAAAAAAAAATATTTTTTGGAAAGATCTCAAGATATCGAATAATTTCTAGCTCACTTGTGAAGCGTAGTTATAGATGAGTGCTTGATTGAGAAAATCTTCAGTCAATTATTAATGTTTTCAGTAATTTTACTATTGTTTTTTTCCAAAAATTATAGAAGGTACATATACGAGTATATATCGTTACCTTAATTCTAACAGGACGTAACTCATTTTTCTACAAAATCGTGATTATGATGGATTAGTGAATTACATTACATCGTTCTCACTTCTCAGCGAATGCATTTTATGTGAGCAAGTTAGAGAAAAAACTAGTTTTATGAAGTGGTCGTAACATCACAGCGCCATTTTTTGGTGCTAATATGGCGTAACTCATCAGATATGCGCAGAAATATATTCTTAAATTGTCTAGACACTAAAATAAATCCAAAATGCATAAAAAATAGCATACAGGTTTATCGTAAATATCTAAACTCATCAGTTTTTTCCTCCTCCTGTAAAGTTGACAAGTTTGATTTATGTCCTGTTAGAATTCAGGTAACGATATTTAAAATGATGTATTAACATGATTTAAAAAAGGTTTATAGTGATAACACATTACACAAAAAAGCAAACGCTTCATTCATGCTTACTGGTATCTAATACGAGTATGTCGTTAACAAAATTGAGTGAACCTCGTAAGAGTACAAGAAGTGTTCGGCGAATTTTGTTAAAGGCTTAGTAGGTGTGAATTACATTAATCACCTTACATTAATAAGTTGGTTTTTCAGTTTATGCAATAAATATACACAAAAGATAAAAGTAATGATCTTGATGAAACGAAGTGTGATTCTGTCTTGAGAGTGGAGAACATTATGGTACAATGCAATAGTGAACACATAAGCACAACTTAATTACAATATTTTTAATAGTAACAAGCAAAAACAGTAAACGAGATAGGAAGTTAGTTATTCCCCCCAAATTTTCAGTAACTTTTATACCGAAAAATAAACATTTATTTTGTCAGTTAACCGTGAATGGGTTCATTGAAAATAAATATACAGGGTGTAACAAAACTCGATGTACAAGCGGGAAACCAGTGAATCTACCTAATATTTGGAGTCGATTTTGTAGAATTTTTTTTTTATTTGACCCTTAGTTTTCGAGAAAATTGAGTACGAAGTTGATTTTTATTTCGATTTTTTTTTGCAAATTGTTGCCAAATATCATGTATTTTGTCAAATTAATACTATCCACAAGAAAACAACGCAAAAAAACAATTTAAAAACGCATTTTAATAAGAATTTGAGCAATTTTACTTAATCTGCCATACTTATGAAAACTTTTGTGAGAAGTAAAATATATTTTTTTTTTCGAGCTCAGATTAAAAAGTCTTATTACAAAATCGACTCCAAATATGATTTAGATTCACTGGTTTCCCACTTGTACATCGAGTTTTGTTACACCCTGTATACAATGCCGTCTTCGTACATAGGAAAAAATATAATGTAAATTCTCATTATTTGTAATTTGTTATTTTAGAAATATCAATAAGAAAACCATGATTATAAAACATTGAATAATATTACCAAAACTGAGTTCCCAACTTTTTACCTTTGTACTTTTCATCAGTTGATCCCAATGTCTTTCTCTAATAGCTTGATTTTGTAATTCACCAACAGCTCTTAGTGAAGTCAGCATATTTTTTACAGTCGCCTCAAGGTTGACGTATGTGTCCCAGCTATAAAAAGATATAACATTATTTACTGCATTTAACAGGATATATAAAAACTGTAAATTTGCTAAAATATACCTTCGCATTTCCTTATCTAATGCTCGTATTTCCTTGGCAAATTTCTTGCATTCAATATCCATGTTTTCAACATCAATTTTCCTCCATGGCGTAGTTTTCCAGTCTTCGATACTAGCTTTGACGATAAAAGCGTAGTCCCACAGTTGCTTTAAAATATGGACACAATTATGACAAGGCCTTTAAAATTACTAAACACTATAGACTTTTGAATGTAGATAAATACCTTTAGCAAGCGAAGTTCTTTTCTGCACTGTTTTAGAAGTTTAAACTCGGGAACAGTAACTTCAAACAAGGATCCCGAACTTTGAATACCAGACATTTCATTTTCTCGAAGTAAAATTTCTTTGTCTGTCCTATCCATGAGATAATATGGATCTTCACATTCAAACTTAAAGAACTATAAAATAAATGCAGAAAAATGTAATGAATACAAACATGTTTAAGAGCAACAGAAAAGTTGATTCGCAGGTATGGTAAATGCCTACCTCATACTTCTTGAATATGTCTCGGTAAAAATTTATATGAAAATCAAAGTCTACAAGCTTTTTTCTGATGCACGATACTTCTATAGCTTGAAGCGGAGCAACTTGTTGCTTTACAGTAGTGGCCAACTTCTTAGTATTGTTCCATTGCTCCGGCAGTTCCTATGTGGATAAAAGTGACCGAAAAAATCTTTAAATTTAAAATTGAATAACCTATTTAAGGCCCCTTACGGGGTTCCCCATACATTCATGTACGTCAGGGCAAAATTCCCTTGTACTTCATGGTTCATTAAATAAAAATGAAAAAAATATGACGTAATTATTAATTCTTTTTCTAGTGAATTATCGGACAAATTTTTTTTTTAAATATTTCGTTGAATCACAATTAATTTAAAGAAACCCCCCCTGTTTTTAATAACATTTGATGCATAACACAAAAACAGTACATATAAGATTTTTAAAAAAAAATGTATTAAAGAATACGTATATATCTAGTGCATTATCTGATTAAAATTTGTAAAACATTAGTAGATTTTTGATTGTATTAAATTCCGTAGATTTTACTATATTAAATTTGAAAAAGATTATCGTGTACGCGATGCACGCGATGTACGCGATGCAAATAATAATGAAACCAAACAGCGCGACGTTCGATCGGATTTTGGTCGTGTTTTAACGAGCGCGCTCATCCGGGCGCTTACTACATTTTACTATTAACAAAAAGGTGGACCTAGTAGCCCCTTAAATGAAAAAAAAACTACTTTAAAAAAAAAACTAGCTAAAAACTAAAAAAAAAAAAAAAAAGAAAAGTTGTTAAAAACAAAGTTTTTACATTTGAATAGTTTATAATGAACAACTACTAAGTGAGTGCTTCTAATATAAATTTCATATTGAAATTGAATCATTTCCATTTTATTTTCTTACCTGCAAGAGAACATTGACTTCTTCGGGAATATCCATATCATAATATTTGAGAAGTTCTATAGTTTCTGTCAGGGGACCGAACATTTCATCAGTCAACACACTACGATCCTTAACATTCATCAGATATCCCATTACGGAGACCAGAGTAGTGTAATCACCTTCAATCACAACCTGCAATAAGAAATTATAATTGTAAAGGTCATTTATCACAAAACAGTTTATGTAATAATTAGTAGTAGTATTGCAGTTTTATTTTTTGGTACCTGTAGCAATCCTTCATCGGCTTCTCTAATGAATCCTGCGAGGTCAGAGAGGCGTGATGTCACATTACAAACAAGATGTTCCTTGTACATATTACCCCATTTTCTTACTATATTCAGGAGAGCTTGTCGAAACGGACGGACATCCACCTAATAATATATAATAATTATCATAATCAATGCACAATTAAATGACAGATGTATGTATTTTGCTAGACAATTTTTACCTGGAACCAGGAGTTAAAATTTTGAAAGGAAGCCATTTCTTCAATTTCCGTGAAAAGTGTTTCGTAACTGTCGATTTGGTCCCGGAAAGCATCCATTGTTGGCGGCTTAGGTTGGGGACCTTGAGATTCATCAACTGCTATCAAGTCCAACTCTTCGTTGGTCAACTGTCTTCCGTAATACAGAAACATCTCCATCAAACCCTCGCGATCTTCTAACCAAAGGTAGGAGTAGTTTTCAAAGCTTCCGCAGAACTCCTTAGCTTCTTCCATAACCTGTAAGTTAAAAAATAATATTTTTATTGGTGTGAATAGAAATGATTAGACTTAACGTAAGTTGAATTGAAGTTGAAGTTACGTGATGCACTCCTTGAAGAATTTCTTTAATCATCTCCTGCATGTCAATATTCGCTTTTATCTCCTCTTGGTAGGTAACAGTTTTTTGTTTTGATATTCTTCCAATAAGTGATCCCATTTTTCACAATATCATCTATTAGCTCCGTCAAGAGACTGTTGAATCCTTTAGGGTCGTCCATTTGCAAGGAAGGAACGTATACCATTTCGGGTTCCCTCAACTCCAACTGAGATTCAAACAGAGCGGCTAGTCCATTTTTGGGATCCATATTATCAGTCAAATATCCCAAACTGAAAATAATCAGCATGTAAAATAAGATGAAACAGAAGTTACAATGATATCTCAACAGAGACGAGAATTTTGGAAGGGAATATGGATATCTAGGGCTTACGACCTGTCATTGGCTAGTATTTGGACACACTTAAAATGTTGTTTATGAAACATAAGTAGCTAAACATTAATTTATTACCTGCAGCCGACAGTTTTAAGTAAAGCTTGTGAGACAATGTTATCGACAAAGTTGACATAACTCATCCATTCCTCGGAATCTTCAGAATTTTGCATTCCAAATAAAACTATATTTTCAGCGAGAAGTTTCTGAATAGTCTCCGCCGCTTTCTCAATATCCGCGTATCTCTTGGTTGAACGTTCTACCCTCTCTTCGATGCATAGTGTAGTATCCTAGTAACAAAATATCAAATTACAAAATGAACAGAGAATAAAAATTTTGAAGACATTCTTTTGTAAAATTTCATACTTTTTTTCCTTCTTTACGTTCAAACAAAGGAACTCTGCACCAAACGGACAAGATAGATCGCACTTCCTTCAAGTTTTCTTGTGTTTTTTGCATCCTGCTCTGTAAGTCACCAACTAGCTCGTGTAGCTCTTGTAAAAAGTCCCAAAGATCTAGAAACAGCCATACAATTTAATGTAGCGTACATAATTAACTGATATGGGTTATCTTATTATTAATATCATCAAATTCTTCCTCTTATTCATTTGGTCTAAGACTCATCGGCATTCAAATTCCTCTTCTTCATCTCCGGGAATTTAATACATAAATATTTATGATATTATAGATATTTTATGTATCTTACATTTATCTGAAAAACATAACATGGATGATAATATTTTTTAGTATGAGTGTTATGAATAATTGATTAATGAATGCATCAAATGAAATTATTGTACTAAGAACTTGAGTGTGTATTTACTTTCTGAGTTCCAGCTAAGTTTTGTTTGACCAAGTTCAATTTGTCGATCAATGCGTTCAATCTCATCTTTTACGAGATCAAACTCTACTTTTTGACTGCCTCTCTTGATTTTATTATACCACTCCACTGTACCCTGAAGATTGATCCTGTACGATCGTAATGTATCTTCTCTTTCAAACATTTTCAATGCATCTTCTGGTATAAGAGGAAGAAGTTCTTCATTCCTTTTCAAGTAATGAACTTCACGCAAGATTGCTGTAAGCTAAATTTGAAATTAATTCAGATTTTAAAAAAATGTAAAGCCTAAGTTAATATTATTGATATCCCAACAGAGACAGAGAAACTCTGGAAACGAATGTGGGTTATCTAGGCGTTTACAGGGCTTATGACCTGTCATTGGCTGGGTTAAGTGGCCACTTGATTACTACAACATTCCCCATTCCGCCCATCATCTGACAACCATATATGACAAATTTTTAAAACTTCTATATATGTTGAGTTTGTACAGAAGTATCCACATTTGAGTTGGTTTTTCGATAGTTTTTAATATTTTTTCTCTCTCTAGTGACATCTGTTGAGAAGATGGTTAAGCATTTTTTGGCAATCTATCTTTATTGGTGTAGGTTACTCTGTCTTTGTTGGGATATCAATAATATCTGATATCAGCCAGGCTTGGGTATAATCCAGTAATTTGTCTACAAGTATTTGTATACGTCCAAAATGTTGCCTAAATTAATAGTTTTAAAATTTAGATTGTATCTAACCTCTGGATCAAAATTGAGAATCAGCAAATCTGGATTGTCTGGTTTCCTAGCGAGAAGGGTTTTCTTCAGATTGTTCGCAATCACCTGAGGTACGCTAAGCGCCCAATCGCCGAAGTAAAGGTTGCAGAAGGTTTTCATTTCTTTCATTAAATACTCGTATTTTTCAAAGATTGTCAGAGCTTGGGAACATTTGGTAATTCTGAAATTTATTCAATTTTATTTTGCTAATTGGACTTCAGAAAAACATTTCAAATTATTAAAAATATACATATATACACATTTAGCTTTTGTATTTAGAATTTTTTTATAGAAGTGAACTAAAAATACGACACATAATAAAAAAGATAAGGGGATACTTCACAAAGCGTGGTAGAGCTGTCAAAATTCCACAAAAGTTTTTACTCTCTGGATTATAGAGGTACAGAATAGAAATGGGCAAAGCTGTGATTGGTTGAATTTAAAAATCTTAACCTACTGTATAAATTTTGCTTTTAAATAGCTATTTAATTTTAAATTATTTTATTAAACCAAACCTATCTTAACCTACTGTATAAATTTCATAACCTATTATAAAAGGATATTGCTTTTAAATAGCTATTTGATTTAAATTATTTTATTAAACCCAACCTATCTTAACCTACTGTTTAAATGTTCATAACCTATTATACTAGTCTTTCAAGACTTGTCCCCATCAAAATTACCACGCTTGTAAGTATTTTTTTGAAAATTTAGTACATTGCAGTTTTTAAGACGTCATATTGTTATTTTCAATGCATTCCTCAAATTGGGGACCCTGAGGAAAGCATTTTACAAGCTATGTGTTTTTTTTTTTTTTTTTTTATTGGTTGACATACATTACAAAAAATATAACAATTTAAACAATTTACATTAACACACACTTGATCAATGTCATGTCACTAATACTATCTGAAACGGTAGGTAGATGAGGTTCAAATATATTATGACAATTATTGTTGCAATATCTTGAGTCTTGAGCACACTTTTTATACGATACTTTAAATTCGATATTAAGTTAATTTTTATGTGGTGACCATGGTTTCCAGTATGCCCAAGATAAGAATATACTATAATGAATTAGTAAGATTTTGCAAACGATGTAGATTTTTGGATGAAGAACATGCTCATGCGATGACCTAGGATGAAATGAATATAATGTGTAAGAAGGCCGTAGTTTGATCAGGAGAGAAGTGATGAAGTGAGCACAATACACAACACACATTGGAGGAATGTCCTTTACTGGAATGAGAATGGCTGATAATGATTAGTACATTAGTATAAACACATAGTGTTTTGTAATTTTTAATTATTAAATCAAAAATAAATAATATATGCACACAAAATGTCATTATTGATTTGAATGTGAATATTGTAAAGAAGACATACGAATGTTGCAAGGCTCTGAAACTTGCGATGGGTGCAGTCGCTCTTGTTCGAACAGAATCTACAAACAATAGGCCACCGGCAGTTTTAGGCATATACAAATCCACTTCAATATGTCCAAATCTCTCCAATCTACCGACTTGTTCGTCAAAGATAACCTGAAATACAAATTGCATTACTACTGTATTATGGTACGAAGCCACTTTACATTTTCAAGTGACATAAAGTTTCTAAAAAAAATGTATTAACAGCTAAAGGTGGTGAACAAAAATGTTATATATTATTAATATTCAAAGCATTAACTTTGTGGTCCAACATTTTATTACTATGTTAATAAAAATTTGTATACAGAAAAGTCGGTGAGTGGTTTTATATAAATTTTTATTAACATAATACAAAAAAATTTAGACTTCAATTATTTTTGTAAAACTCTACAATGAGTATCACTAGAGTTTAAGTAGTTACGCACGGAAAGAGTTAACATAGGCCCCATTTAATAGGGAATGTTTATCGACATTAATTAAACAATATAAAAATAAACTTTTTTTAATTTTTTTTTTAATAAAATAAATTTAATAAAATAAATAAAAGTGGAAGTGTACCAAGTATTTTTTATTTAACTTTAATTAGTTATATATTAAAAATTTAATCATGGAATTCCACCAAGTAATGTCAATAAAAAATATAAATCAAATAAAAATAAACAATTATTATTTCTTTTGTAGATAACATTAATCACATAGGATAACAATAAATTTGATTTGTAATTTTATTATCATATTTTATATGAATTTTTTTTAAATTTTATGTAATGTAATTCCTCATAATTACAATTTTATTTTTATCTTTTAATTTAGCTTTAATTGGACAATAAACTTCTTAACATTTTTTTAAATTTTCATAGTATCATTTTAATTCTTAAACAGTAAATTACATCTTTCATATATGTATTTTCAATTTAATCACAAGTTTTCTATAATACAATAATAACATTATGTATGTTACATGTATTAATTTTTTAATAATATAGGATGAAAAATAAAATTGTATCAATGTCTGCAAAAAGTACTTGTATCGTTTGATGTATAATAAATAAATACCTGACAGACATCTATTTCTTCTTCCAACATGACTAGAATCTCAGAATATTTAGCAGTAAACTCTTTCTTGATCAAAGGTCTATCGAGAACTGATCCAACAATATCAATAAGCTGGAAATTGATAAAAAATGCACATATTCAACAATTTATTCAAAAATTAACATTTGTTTTGCAGCTTAAGTAAAACCCAATACCTTAAAAATCGATTCCAGATTAGCGCAGTTATCGAATGATTCACACAAAACAGTAGCCAGCTTGGTATCAAGAACTACGATTTCGTCTTGAAACAGTTGAAAGTCTCCAATAAAGGTATCATCATCAGGGTCCAGGACATCATACGTCTTGGAAGCAAAGGCAGCAAACAAAACGTTAAATTCTTGGTATACTGAAGCAATTCTAGCGCTCAAGATACGACCCTTCAAACCTCCAATCTCAATCTTTTCCAGTTTAGAAAATTCCAGGACTGTGTGAAAAAACCACTAAAAATAAGAAAGTTTATTATTTATTTAACCACCTCCACAGGCAAGGAGACCCAATAACAGACAGGAACAACGTCACAAACATCCAGGCCTGAGAAAAAACATTAAAAAAAAATTTTTTTGTTCTCGAACCCAGAACCTCCATATCGTGAGTCCAGCATCTTAGCCATTGATGCCAAGATGTTGTGTTTTTTTTTAACCATAAATAAATTATTATATTTTATTTTTATTTTATATCCCTACAGAGATGAGGTAGAATTTTTTCAAATTCAGTAATATGGATATTCAAGCGTTTACACTTAAACCCAGCCAATGACAGGTCATAAGCCCTGTAAACACTCAATCCATATTCCTGAATTTGAAAAAATTCTACACTTAACCCAGCCAATGACAGGTCATAAGCCCTGTAAACGCTCGAATATCCATATTCCTGAATTTCAAAAAATTCTACCTCATCTCTGTAGGGATAAAAAATAAAATATATACCTACTCCCGTCTTGGGATAAAATCCAGATTTGTGTACAAGTATTAGAACACGACCCAAAATGTTGTAAATCAAATTATCTTTAGCAGAACACTGATCATCTTTCCTTAATGTAAAAAAATATGAAAATAATCATCACTTCGTGTGCCAACCCAGTGCCCTAGCAAATCATGCACAGGGGGCACTCAAATCCACAATGTCTTTATATATTACACATGTATTTACTTTGATTAAGACTTTCAGGTAGTTCACTGAAATAAGTGATAGTAAGTTTACTGATTAGATGAGTAGACAACATCAGGAAGTTTGTTGGAGGGCAGTGGATGGGAACAACGCAGGATCGGGGGAGGCAGGAAGAGGCATGTGTCCAGCAGTGGACCTTCACGGACTGATATGATGATGAAGTGAACAATTTTTTGACTAATTAAAATCTACTTATTAAAAATATAACTGTCATCTGGCGAAGGTGTTTCGGCTTGCTAGGCCATTCATTGCATATGCTTCCGGAGAGCCTTAACCATGCTTGCCTATTTTACAAGGCATCAGGTTCTCAGTGTCCTAGACGTCCACTGATGATAATTCGCCACCAGTTTGCGTCAGAGCCGCGGGACGTGGACTTGACTTGGGAGGATGCATGGGAGTTGGCCTGGAGGCAGTTTGTGGAATCCATATGCTCCACATAGGGAGCGGATATGGTATAAATATTACAAACCTGAATAGTGGTTAGTCTTTCCACAAACTTATTCAACCTTTCAAATACAGAATTGGGGTGGAAAGTCCACAATACTGGTTCACAATCCTTGAAATATGAAGCTAGGTTGTCTTTGTGATAGTCGAACACGGTGCGAAATTTTTTCAGTATTGTTAGAGTCAAGTTTATCCTTTGTTTTGCTTCATCAATATCACTGTGAAATAAAGTCGTTGGATCCAGAAATCTTTTTCCCTGAAAAATTAACAAAAAAACATAAAAAAGGTAGCTAAAAATACAGGAGTGAATAATATAGTCTCATATTTAATATGTATCATAGTCAATATGTATGCTCATCCATCATCTTGATTTTTGAAAAAAATGGAAAAAAAAAATCAACACATTATTGTAAAAGAGTTTAATTTCATCTATCGTTATCAAATACTAAGCCTCTCTATTAATAAAAAAAGGTTTAAATGATTTTCTGGAGTATTTGATCACATTTCTACGATGGATAAGTAGGTATTTTTTCGCCAGATGAAATTTCAAATTTGCAAAGTTTGGCAACACTGCCATTTGTACACTAGTGGCATCTATGTTGTAAAAGCCAAAGCTTATTATTAGCTTATTTGTTTGCTATATTATATTATAATAATTCTGCATAATATTATTTATTATACCTAAAACCGATTGATAAACGGATGGCACTGATAGTTTTGCGTTACTTTTCTGCTATTATTACCATCTACTACTACTACTTTATGCAAAAAATTGCTATTTCATTCTGAAATGGTTACAACATGCTTTAAAAAGATATATGAAACTATGATATTAAGACTGATCGTTATAATTTCTCAAACAAGGTTACCTGATGTATGAGGATATTACAGAGTTCCCTCAGTACTACCATCAGCTTGGAAGACTGGCAGTAATACTTTGATTCCGTCCACACGAGGCAAAGAATATGGAACATCGGTCTGAAGACAGGAATTAGCTCAGAGAAATCTACATCCTCTAGATTTTGGAAGTGTTTTGCCAAACCTTTAAGATGTATGTTGATGTCTCTTGCCTCAGTGAGAGCTAAAAACAGATAGTATCTCTATTATTAAATGCACACGTATGTACTAAATAAGTTAACTTTAAATCTAAAATTAAATGGATTAATGCCGTTTTTTCGACAAACAAATTGTCTCTATAGAGAAAACACATAACTTTCCAAACACAACTGCGTATTTAACTCAATTATTGACTACAGCGTGGACACTTCCCGCCTTTTACTATATGACTCAAATATCTCGGTGTCTAGGCAAAAGGGGACATGAGTCAGTCAGGCATAATTTGTTTCTGCCATTACTAATATTCCTACTCTTGTGTCACTAAATATTTAAAATTATCTTATTTAGGCTCATCTTTTAATCATTAAAAATAAATATCAAATCAAACTTTACAGTCACTAGCAGAGAATCAAATAAACGGTCGCAATTGTAAAATTATGCCAGACACATGCCCCTTTTCAATAGACACCACTGATATATATCTGTACTTTTAATGTATCTATAAAATATGCTGCGAGAGTATAAATTACAGTAGTTTACAACTAGTATTTACAGTAGTTAAGAAGCAAAAATTTTCACACACTGACGACACACTTTGAATCTTAACTGTTTCTCCAAAAGGAAATTTAACTTCGAATATCTGATACAAACCTTTAAGTCTTCAGTGTTCTTTATACTGCGATATTTCAGGCAATGTAGTAAAATTAATTTTAAGAAAGTAATTGTTGCCGTACCTGCAACTACGTTTCTGAAAAGATTTCTGAAGCAGGGGAAATAAGCGGAGTCTGTGACTTCTAAGATAACTGCCATACACCTTACACTTTCACTTCTAAGCTGATCAAAGATGATAATTCAAATTGTGAGACGATTTTTCCAGAAAAAATTCCATTTCTGAAGTACAGAAAACAGATATTTAAATACATTGTTAAAATTATTGCAGTAAAAAATTTGAATATTGTATACTAATTCACAACCTTAGTAATGGTAAAATAATAAAAAAATGCAACAGACCTCGAAATTTATTTTTCATATTATTGATTTTCAAAAGTAAAATCACAGTAAAAACTTTAAAACTCACTTCGAATTCAAATTTTTATCTCAAAATCACAACTTTCTCCTAACTTTAATTTCGAATTTGACACTTTGACGGCTATCGAGCTTTCAGTAGTGCCATATTGCCATTTAATTTTTATGTTGGTCAACATGAAAAGTGCCAGTACTTATCTATCAACATTTTATTTTTGAAACTGAAAATTTTATTTTTAATAAAAATTGTATTTTTACCCACGACAGGTGTAGGATTAGCCCCGTTATTAAATGCGTCTCCGGAATCCTCTTGCATGACGTCGTTAATTTGTGTTGCCCATTTGATTACAACGCCCTCAATAGCGCTTTTTAGATACAAATCCACTTCCTCTCCCCTAAGAATGGCCTTTTCCATTTCATTGACTCTTTCAACTCCCACCGGCATCGTTATAACAGTTTGCCCGTTAACTTGACCCTTGACCTAAAAAAGAGGAATAATCCAATAAAATTAAAAATGTAATTAAATTATTATGGATATTAAGGATCATATTTATAATTCTAACCTGGTAAACTGTACTTTTGAGACTGTGGACATGTTTCTTGATGTCTTGGGCAACCACGGCCGGCCTTGATGCATGGTTTAAAGGATTTGAGAGCAATGGGACAAATATTTCGTCCACGAGAGCAGCAAGCTGGTCGATAGTCTTTGGAGCCAAATCGCCTGACAATCAAAACACAAAAAATATATTGAAATTACTCTCAATAAGTCGTGAATCTCTGCCCCTTATAGCATTTTCAGTAATTATGTATTAATACTGTAGGTACTCTT